>JARYGA010050962.1:0-38707 GCA_030545235.1 Helianthus tuberosus | reverse complement strand
TAAAATTGATAATTCAGTTCCGCCAATAGATGATGTCAATTTTCCACCATTGCGAACTGAAAATTTTAAACAAAAAGTTGGTAAAGTGGATATTTCGAATCAATTCTATTCTGAAAAGAAGGAATTTGATGTCGAAAAGGCGTTTAATGGCAAAGTGAAAAATATTTTTGGAAAGATGGTAGAGGGAAAGGCTAAAGGGGTAAATGAATTTTATGAATCAAAAAGAAATGTTCAAACCCCGAGTGAAGTTGATAAGGTCACACCCAAAGCTGGTCAGGCTTGGGTGTCTGTATTCCATATGTAAAAATCCTGACTTGCCGGAACTCCCAGGTTGGTAATTAGGGAGTAGGAATCGGCGTCTTTCTTGAGAATTTAAATCTGTGATATTGTTATATCTACTAGTGGTTGATGAGATCTTACAAGTGGTTAATCAAGGTCATTAAGTTGAACTTGATTAGACCCGATCATTCAAATATTCCTACAAGTGGAATTTTTACAAGTGATAGAAAAGGACAATGTGATGAATTAAACCCCATAATTTTGAAATGATCAACTAAACTTATTTTCCGGAAAAACCATTTGATTAAAAAAAACTTAAGTGTTGTGAAATCTAAATGGGAAAATAGTTTGTTGTCAGGGGGAGTTCTGATTGTTTAAGACAAGTGGATGGCGAATTGAAGCAATTCTCATTATCTTGTCACTTTATTTGTATAGTTTACTGCTTTCAAATTTCAAAATTTGAAAAATGCAAAAACATGATAAAATCTATAAAAATCCAAAAACATCGAAAAATTCAAAATGAGTTTTGTTGTGAAAAAGGGGAAATGATAGTACATCAGTAGACAGTTACGGTATGCTAAAGAAATGTAATGATTAAATAGTATCAAACGGTCTCACTGATGATATGCCGATAGGTTTTTGCACATTTAGTAAAACTTTTTCGGGATATAAACTTAAATATCATACTTGCTTGTTTCGTGGGGAACATCTTTTGGATATATGGGTAACCCCCGAAATCTTGTTTGAAAGGTCCCTCTTTCTGAAATACTAGGTCTTTATACTCAGTGATATTTGGGGTATTATCCCGGGACTTCTGATAATGCGAAAGCAATGGCCTAGTCCCCGTATAATACTTTACGCTGCTTGAAATAAAAGCCCCCCCTCAGCATAAAAAATGATGAAAAATAAAAAAGATTAAATCATGTGCTGTTGAAGAAAAGATCCTCTAAAGGGGACACACCAAAAGTCGAGCCTTCATCTTAACAAAAATATGAGCTCTCAAGGTTTCGCAATTCACCCCTTACAGATATCATCTTGGTATACTCACCTGTAAGACTGAATATTGGGATCTGGATACGGGAGTATATTCAAGTGGTGGGACACATGAATAAGTTTAAGCTCTTAATACACCTAATTCGTATCCTGAATCAGTTTGAAATTTGTGTGAAAATTTAAGTGGATCAGTATATCGGCAATCTAAGTGAATTGTTTAATTCTTAATGTGTAACTAAGCTCAACGGTACTTGTGACTTGTCATAAACTGATATGATCCTCTTACACAAACTCACAAAAAGATGTTTGTATATAGTTTATTTCCTTAATTCCAAAAACAGTTTTAGTGTGATTTAGCATAAATTTTTGAAAATTCAAAAAGATTTTATTTCATCTTATTTTCGACAACTGATGTTGAAGAGCTGATTTTCAAAATTCCGAGTGCTAAACATGATGAACAACATTGGATTGGGAGAGTGTGTTTTGAGAGAAAATTGAAAAATAATCAATGTTTATATTGATTGGGGTTTTCAATAATTCTAAAATTGAAAAATCAAGGTCATTAATTTTGGACTTGATATAAATTTTTGTGAAAGATGAATGATATCTACCATGTGATTCCTTAAATTGTTATAAATCAAAAACTTATGTTTTGGGTAGAGAAATGTGCAGGTATGCTGATAGAGAATTCCAGACTGCGATCCCAGCTTGTTGAAAGGGGGAGTCTGAAAATGGAAAAACCAGGTTTCAGATCATGATTCTATGGAGAGCAAGGTGACGTTCCTGTGAAAGCAAAAGAGCCAGATCAAAATCCTGGAGTTCAAAGGGCCAGTTTACAATTCTGGAAAAAGAATATAGAAAGCCAGGTTGCGGTCATGAAAGAGTAAGAGAAGAAGATAAAGATGGATGGAAGCTTACAATGTCAGATACTTTGGACAGAACGTGTGAAGACTGATCAAGACTGAATATCTATGTGCTGAAAACTCGTCAACATCCAAGGGGGAGTCTGTTGGTGCATATGTATGTTGACTTCGTCTTGTATCGAGTCATGTATAGAGATGGGATAGAACAGAGCTCAGTAGTCAAGAAAATAGGATTATAGGGATATTGGACCAATTCACACAAACTGGCAGAGCCAGTTCATGTGGACTGGCTTGCCTATAAATAGTGAGCTCATGTCTTTGATTTGTAACGTTGCTGATTCCGGTGCCGAGGTGCTGCCAAAGTGTCAAGTGGTCTGTAACTTTGTCAAATCAATATACAAGACGTTTAAACTACTTTCTAGTGCAAATCAAGTTGATTCAACACCGAAACGTCTGATTCCGCCTTTTGTTTCACTCAAGAATTCTTCTGATAGAATTGTTTTGGTCGATTCTCGATCCTACAAATATGTTATTATATGATCTACTTAAATGCTTATCCTCGTGGCTGTATTGTGACCATCGGTATTGCTTTCTTTGATAAGTGAGGTTAGAAAACTCCTAGCAGATGACTAATCTATCTTTAAAGGTTCACATGAATGAATATCAATAACTCGCTAAAGAATGATTTTAGGTGGTTAACGTGTGTTTATCGCGTTAACTTTCCGAAGAAGCATCATGTTAGAAAACTCCTAGCGGATAACTAACTGTCTCGAAATTGGAAAATTGATTAAGTGCTTTTGTGACATATCTGATAGATAACATGTTTAGGTTGTTTGTGAAACAAGATAGTAGTATATTTATGTTTTAGATATAATTTAGATAATTTAGTTAAACAATCATTCACCTATCTTTTTATCTGGTAAATTAATAACAAAGATTTAGTACATTATAACGCCCGTGTTCCATGGATCGATATCTGGCTCTTACCAATACTTTGCTACATATATGACGGGATACACTTGTCCTTTGTTGTGTGTGTTTTAATGTTAAGGTATAAACCATTTTTATAAATATTAAAACCCACGTGTGTGTGTAAATTCAATGTAAATAATTTGTGTAAATAAACACGCACCAAGTTTTTGGCGCTGTTGCCGGGGACACGGCGAAATTTATGGAACAATCCAAGTCATTATTTTACCGGTGTACAAACTATTAATAACTGTGAATATTTGTACATTTTGTATCTATTTATTTTCTTTTATTTACTAACTTGTGAATACCTAGTCTGGCACGCCCACTAGGACTAACTGTTTTACTAACTTTTCTTTTTATGTTTTACTAACCAACTAACATTTACTAACTCACTAACATACTAAATTTTTATTTTATTATTCGACTAACATTTATTTCATTTTTATTTAATTCAGTTATGTGTTCGGAATTGAACCAATTACTGGCAATCATTTATTTCATTTATTTTAAATTCAGTCATTTTATTTCTGTACTTCATTTATTTATGTATTTCCTTTCAGTATTTCTAATTCAGTATTTCATTTATTTCAATTCAGTTATTTTAATTCTGTTTATTTCATTTATATTTTTTTGTACGAGTTCGCACGTCGAACCGCTTATTTATATTTATTTCATTTCTGCATTTAATTATTTACGTTCAGTTCTTCATTTATTTATTTATGTCCATCTATTTCTTTAAATTAACCATTCATTTATTTAACTATTGTACTTATTTGTTTATTTATTTACTCCAAAAATAAAATATAACCTTTCTGATAAAATCATCAGATTTTCTGATAAATTCCAATGAATTTATCAGATTTTCTGATGGATTCTAATAAACCCACTAGATATTCTAAAAACAACAAAGTATCATCTCTGATGCATTTTACCAGATTTTCTGGTAATTCTGGTGGATTTATCAGAAATTCTGATGGAACGAAATCTTTCATCAGATTTTTATCACATGTTTATTAAACCTTGTCAGATTAAAAAAAAACAGCTTTCGGATGTAAATAAGTAAACAATCCAGTAAATATTTAATTCGATTTGCTTCGTTACTTACATGTTTGTATATTATGTATTATCATTATTATTACTTATTTCTTATATTATTATTATGTTCTTTTTTCTGGATAATGTCTTCCTTTTTACGTACAGGCTAATGTCCACGCCCCCTGCGCCCGCTGACGCTGAGCTAGCCAATGAACCAGAAATTAATCTAAGAAGAAGTAGGCGACTTCGCGAAAGATCACTTGTTGTTGCACAAAGGATTGCGGCCGCAATCGATGAACCGGTGATACTTTCTGACAGCGAGAGTTCAGAGGACGACACAGGAAGCATTATGGCAGAAGACGACCAGCCTTTGAATGAGACCGGCCGTCCAGGAGGAGAGGGCTTGCTACCGAGCATTGCCCGACCTATGATAGCAGCACCGAGTTTTGAAATTAAATCCAATATGATTAACATGTTGCAAAATTCTATGCAGTTTGATGGGAAGGATCACGAAGATCCAGGTCGACACATCGCTTCATTCCTCGAGGTGTGCTCGACTTTCAAAATTCGAGACGTTTCTGAAGACGCAATCCGTTTGCGATTCTTTCCATTTTCTTTGCGAGAGAAAGCCCGATGTTGGCTTTTGTCACTTCCAGCAGGTTCCATCACAACTTGGAACGAAATGGCGGATCTTTTTATGCAAAAATATTTTCCGCCGGAAAAGACAGCTAAGCTTAAGAATCGTATTATGACATTCAAAAAGGATGAAGGAGAATCTCTACACGCATCTTGGGAGAGGTTCAAAGATCTTCTGATCGATGTTCCACATCACGGGTTTTCCAAAAGGCAACTTGTGTTGAACTTCTACCAAAGACTCAGCTACAACTCATAAGAACGTTCAGATGTTTATGCAGGAGGATATCTTGGAACAAAAACCCCCAACGAAGCCTATGCAATCATAGAGAAAGCTACCTTGAAGTCAAGTTCGCGTCACAGTGGAGTACGAAGTAACGCTTTATCTATTCCTGGAGTTCATCAAGTAGATACATATACGACTCTTGCAGCATAGATTGGAGCTTTGGCAGTAAGGTTTGATCAAGCTCAGAACGTTTCAAAAGTACAATCATCATGTGAGCTGTGTGAAGTGTCACACGAGCCAGGTACATGTGAGCAAGGTGTTATGTTTACAGGCCACGAAGAGGTGGACTACTTGGGCAATCAAATTAGGCCCAAAAATAACCCCTACAGCAACACATACAATCCGGGTTGGAGAAATCATCCAAACTTTGGCTGGAAAGCCAATTCCAATAACCAAAACCCACTTGGATATGCTCAACGCGCTCCTGCACCACAACAACCTCAGGGGCAATCCTTTCAGCCCCAAGGACAATCTTTTCAGCCATCAGGGCAAACCTTTCAGCCACGTTATAATAATTTAGGTTCAGGAAGCACTTCCCAGCCTCAAGCTTCTCAAACAAACTCAAAACTAGAGGAGATGATGGCGCAGCTGTTAAACAACTCCTACAATGCCAACCAAATATCTGAAAAGCGATACCAGCAGCATGAGGCGTTTCATGGCACAGGAAGGGGAAATGCGGAGCCAGAAGGCTTCAATACAAACCATTGAGAATCAAGTCGGCCAATTGGCCAAGATGTTGTCTGAAAGACCACAAGGTAGTCTTCCAGGTAACACAGAACCAAACCCGAGAGGGCACGTTAATGCAGTAATGACGAGGAGTGGTAAAGCCACGAAACCTGACAAATCGGACTCACCACCGATCACTGATACGGTCCAAACTGACGCTTCGGATGAGGTGCATGCTAGGCGAGTCCTAGCAAGTACAGCACAGTTCTAGGAGCCAGTTAAAGAATTCATTCCTCCTATTCTATATCTGAGCAGACTGAAGAAGCAAAAGAACGATGAACAACATGGTAAGTTTTTAGAAATGTTTAAACAATTACACATAAACATACCATTTGTTGAAGCGTTGGCTCAAATGCTTAAATACGCAAGGTTCTTAAAAGACATCCTTACAAACAAGCAGAAACTCGAAAGTTTGTCTTGTGTGTTGATGAATGAAAACTGTTCAACCCTTCTCTAAAACCGTCTACCTGAAAAGATGGGAGATCCGGGCAGTTTTACTCTTCCCTGTCTCATTGGCAGCATGTCTGTCAGTCACGCATTAGCCGATTTAGGAGCTAGCATAAACCTTATGCCATACAAGGTCTTTGCTAAATTAGATCTGGGTGAACCTACATCCACTAGAATGAGCATTCGACTTGCAGATCGTTCAATCAAATATCCGCGTGGATTCATAGAAAACATGCTTGTTAAAATCGTTAAATTTGTTTTTCCCGTGGATTTTGTTATTTTTGACATGGACGAAGACTCAAAAGTACCATTAATACTCGGGCGCCCATTCCTCAATACTGCGAGGACGATTGTTGATGTGGCAGCAAGCCAAATCACGCTCCGAGTAAATGACGAGCACATGACTTTTGATATTAAAAGATCAATGCAACATCCGCAAAGTTACGATGACATGCTTTACTATGTCGACATTGTCGATACTTGTGTAAGCTCTCATTTCCAAGGCACTATTAAAGAAATTGATGCGGACACACATCTGTTGTGTGATAACCAAAATGGCATTTCACAGGAGGGCCACGAAATTGAGCAGCCGGTTTTTCAAATCGGTGAAGATGGTTCCTAAAGTCCAGATCAATTTGTGGAAATTGACCGTGAAGTTGAAGAAAAATCAAAACCTTCGGTTGAAGACCCACCATCGTTGGAGTTAAAAGAACTCCCACCGCATCTCGAGTATGCATTTCTAGACGAGAAGTGTCGCTTGCCAGTCATCATTTCAGCATCTTTAGCAAAAGAAGAAAAGAGACAGCTTCTCGAAGTTCTAATGTTCCACAAGAAAGCCATGACGTGGAAGATTATGGATATCAAAGGCATTAATCCTTCTTTTTGTACTCATAAGATTCTGATAGAAGACAATTACAAGCCTGGTGCACAGCATCAAAGGCGTTTGAATCCTAACATGCAAGACGTGGTGAAGAAAGAAGTAATTAAGTTGTTAGATGCAGGGCTGATTTATCCTATATCTGATTCTATTTGGGTAAGTCCAGTGCAAGTAATACCCAAGTAAGGTGGTATTACTGTAGTTCCAAATGATAGGAATGAACTTATTCCTACCCGTACCGTCACCGGATGGCGAGTTTGCATCAATTACCGCAAACTCAACGATGCCACCCGTAAGGACCACTTCCCGGTTCCATTCATCGACCAGATGTTGGAACGTCTGTCGGGGAAGTCATTTTTCTGTTTTCTGGATGGTTTCTCTGGATATTTTCAAATTCCTATCACTCCTGAAGACCAGGAGAAGACTACTTTCACATGTCCTTTCGGCACATTCGCCTACAGGAGTATGCCTTTTGGACTATGTAATGCACCAGCCACATTTCAGCGTTGCATGGTAGCTATTTTCCATGACATGATTGAAGACTCCATGGAAGTATTCATGGATGATTTTTCTGTTTTCGGGAGTTCTTTCGATCAATGTCTTGGAAATCTGAAAAGAATGTTAATAAGATGTGAGGAAACTAATATTGTGCTTAACTGGGAGAAATGCCACTTCATGGTGAAAGAAGGGGTAGTTCTTGGACATAAAATCTCTGAAGTCGGGTTGGATGTTTAGCCAGCAAAAGTGGATATCATTTCTAAACTTCCTCCCCCAACCTCAGTCAGAGCGATTAGAAGTTTCCTAGGTCATGCAGGGTTCTATAGGTGATTCATAAAAGACTTTTCAAAAATCACAAGACCTATGACCCATTTGTTAGAAAAAGACGCTCCATTTGTATTTTCAGACGAATGCATGAACGCTTTCAAGCAGCTGAAACAAAGGCTTATCGAAGCCCCTATTCTAATTGCACCAGATTGGGCATTGCCATTTGAGATAATGTGCGACGCCAGTGATTATGCAATAGGAGCAGTCTTAGGACAGCGAAAGGAGAAGCATTTTCATCCTATTTACTATGCCAGCAAAACTCTACATGATGCTCAAGAAAACTATACGACTACAGAGAAAGAGCTTTTGGCAGTAGTATATGCTTTCGACAAATTCAGGTCGTACCTTGTGTTGTCCAAAACAATTGTGTATACAGATCATGCAGCAATTAAATACCTTTTTAGCAAACAGGACGCAAAACCGCGTCTTATTCGATGGATCTTGTTACTACAAGAGTTTGACATTGAGATCCAAGACAAAAAGGGTGCTTTAAATGTTGCAGCCGACCATCTCTCGAGACTTGAGCATGGCAGTTCTGAAAATTTGGTGGATGAGCCAATAAACGACAATTTCCCCCACGAATTCCTTTTAAGTATCGAGATGAATGATGTGTCACCATGGTTCGCCGACTTTGCAAACTACCTCGCATGTGGAATCCTTATCAAAGGATTATCATATCAGCAAAAGAGGAAGTTCTTTGCAGATTTGAAGTATTACATTTGGGACGAACATACTTGTTTAGAATCGGAGCCGATCAGGTGATCCGAAGGTGTGTATTTGGAGAAGAGGCAGCTAGCATTCTGCGCCACTATCACGAGGGGCCAACCGGAGGTCATCATGGAGCAAACTATACTACGAAGAAGGTGTTAGACTCTGGATTTTACTGGCCCACGATCTTTCGCGATTCGCATGAATGGGTTAGAGCATGTGATGCTTTCCAGAGGGCAACAATTATCTCCGCATGCAATGAAATGCCTCAGCATCCAATACAAGTCTGTGAAGTCTTTGATATATGGGGTATCGACTTCATGGGACCATTTCCAACCTCACGAGGTAACAAATACATCCTAGTTGCTGTGGACTATGTCTCAAAATGGGCCGAAGCTCAAGCTTTACCCACAAACGATGCTAGGGTAGTTGTGAGGTTCTTAAAAAGTTTATTTGCCCGATTTGGTGCTCCAAAAGCACTAATCAGTGACCGAGGAGCTCATTTTTGTAATGCACAGTTAGAACGAGCCTTGTCCCGTTATGGACTTCATCATAGATTAGCTACGCCATATCATCCTCAAACGAGCGGGCAAGCAGAGGTTACAAATCGGGGTTTGGAAAGAATCCTTAAGCGATCCATTAATAACAACCGCAAGGATTGGTCAGATAAGTTAGATGACGCTCTGTGGGCTTTTAGAACAACATTTAAGACACCTATTGGGACCACACCCTTTAGGTTGGTTTATGGAAAAGCTTGTCATCTACCTGTCGAGCTAGAACATAGGGTATTCTGGGCCTTGAAGACGGCAAATATGGATTTAAAAAGCGGAGGTGAAGCCCCTTTTCTGCAAATTCACGAGCTCGAGGAGCTAAGAAATCATGCCTATGAAAGTTCTAGCAGGTACAAAGAATGAGTCAAGAGGTTTCATGACAGAAGATTGAGAGAACATAAAGATTTCCGCGTTGGAGATCTTGTTTTGTTATACTCGTCACGATTGTGTTTATTCCCCGGAAAGTTAAGATCTCGATGGACGGGTCCATATACGATCAAAGAAGTATTTCCATATGGAGCCGTCACCATCAAAAATTTAAGCGGGGAAACATTCAAAGACAACGATCATCGTTTAAAACTTTACATCAACGGACCTGTTGACCCGGTGGAGGAAATTCTCGAACTCCACGTCCCGCACACTTAAAATAAGTGTGGGGAGAATGAGTCTAGCTATCGACTCACTAACAAATTTAGCGAGCGTGTTTCCACACGCTAAGGATAATTTTGTATATATTATTTTTTAATGTTTATTTCGTAATTCGTTAATTTTTTGGTTTTAAACGTAGGTGCATACGAGCTAGATCCAACCGTGCAACACCTGGGCCTTTTTGTGTAACTTTTTACAGTAATTTTTACGAAACCCTAGTCGCCGCACGGGAGTTCCAGGTCGCCTACACCCACAAATCACCTAAGTTTTGCCTAGTTTTCGCTTCAATCATCTTCCAAGGTATGTTTCCTACTTGTTTTGTAGATTAAACTTAGTTTCTGATGTAGATCTGATGATTGAACCAAGAAATTTAGGGTTTTCTTCATAAATTTCAAATAAACCCTTATTCTTGAGTGATTAATGATAAATCGATGATTCTGATGCTTGATTCGAGATCTATTCACTGATTACAAGTTAAATTTTGAAAGATACAAGTTAAAATCAGTGATTTAGACTATTTTCTGATGATATTTGTTGTCGCACAGTCACGCCACTTAAACGGCATGACAGTGCCGATCAGAAATCAAAATAGATCATCGAATCAAAGCTGCGACACCGAGTCGCACGGCAGTGCCACACGGGTTTCCGGAAACAAGCTGTTGACCGATTAAGATTGGCACGGCAGTGCCACCAGCCGCACGACCGTGCGACTGCAGAAACAGAAATAGAAGCTCGTCAACAACCTGTTCCGATGGCAGCAATGAAATTTTTATATTCTGCTCTTATTTTGTTGTATTCCTGTGTGCAGATGAATCACAGATTCCTTCAGTTCAGCGAGAACAAAGCGAACAAACAGCCCTGTATTGCAAGATTACAAGCTTTATGGAATAGGCAAGGGCAAATCGATGAACCAAGAAGGATCAACTAGGAGACTTTAACAACCCTGAACCAAGAAGAAAGGCTATCCGACATGATGTCACATCCGATGTCAAGGTTGTTCAACATTGCGCGACTCGTTTATCTTGAGCTAACATTGGAATTCTTTGCTTCATACACTTATGAAAAACCAAGAAGCGAGAATCCAGACTTTAAAAATAGGGAGACAATACAGTTCAGGTTGGGAAGAAAATGCCATAAATGGTCAGTTGCTAAATTTGGAAGAAGATTGGGCATATACTCAGCTGAAGACATCAATTCAGAACTTTTCACCAATATCTACAAGTTTGATAATGATCAGTAACGGGCTAACTTTTGGGCACAAGTGGCAATTGAACCACCTTATGAAGCTAGGAAAGCTAAAGCTTCACGACTATGAGACCCGCTTCTGAGGGTCATTCATCAGGTCATGAGTCACACCATCTGTGGGAGCATGGACAGTGCAGGAAACTGTCCCACTCCGGATCTTCTTTTCTTATATTCCTTAGTGACTGGAGTGCATGTCAACCTCGCAGCTAGAATGGCTGAATTTTTCATAAACAGTGCGCGGAGAACTACAAGTAGTGAAATCCATGGTGGTGAATATGTGACTCAGTTGGCATACAACTTGGGTATTATGACAGATGATGTAGTCAGTGGTCTCACGTTGGTTCACGCAGGAGGAGATGTGGATATGAAGTCTTTGAGGGCGATGGGTCTGGTAGTGGATACAGACAATGGCCCGCGACTGAGGGGTCTGAATGGGGAAATATGGGATCCGCTACCACTACCACCACAGGACGAAGACGTCCACATGGAGGAGCATCAGGTACTTGAACCACCACCACACGATCAGCCACATCATGAAGAGCAACAGCATCAGTATCAACACCAGCAAAACTGGCCTCCAGGTATACCTTCCTACCCTGAGTTGTACCAACAGTTCCAGCATATGCAGGTCTCTCAAGACACTATGAGAGCCGACCAGTTAGCTATGAGAGCCGAACAGGAGGCTATGCGAGCAACTCAAGACGCTATGAGGGCCGACCAGTTAGCTATGAGGGCATCTCAACACACCATGCGGGAGGAAATGTATGCAGGATTTTCCTACATCTTCGAAGGGCTACAAAGCGTATATCCTAGCCACTTCGGCAACCCTCCATAGTTTCCGTTTGGAGACACAGGTACGTATGGGGCGGGTTCATCTGGAACACGCCACCATGATGGTGATGATGATGAGGAGTAGGAGGAGGAGGTAGGGTAAAACAGTTCAGAAACTAATGTTTTATGTTATCTCTATTCAGTACTTTGTTTGGGATTTTTAAACTTTATGTCTGTTTTTAATGTTTTAAGTAGTATGTTTGCTTTGTTTGAATAACGGATTTGGTTGAATTATCTAACATTTTGATCAATGGTAATGTTGGTTATTTTAGTGAGTGACATAATTGGTAGATTCATAAAGAAATGCACACAGAGTTGAGACGACTTCAAATCAAAGTCTACTCAAATGAGTCAACTCAAACTCTGAGGGAGTACATCTTTCCCTTTTCACATTATTAGTTTAGCTCTTCATAATTGCTTAACTAATATGTATTTCACATTGGGGACAATGTGAAGTTCAAGTGTGGGGAGGGGTTTAAAAGGTTTTAAACTTTGTTTGTCCTTAATTGTTCTCATTTTTTGTATATATTCGAAAAATAAAACAAAAATGGTCAATTTGTGTTCTTTAGAAAGCATCAAATGTGATAAAAATCGACAAGCCAAATTGATTTTTGAAAAAGATAACTAAAAAGCGAAAAACTTGCATGTTTATCTTTATATTTAAACCCATTCCTTCCGTTTATGTGAGCATATTTTTGAGCCTTTACAGCTTTCTCGACAAATGCTTCTTTGTTTTTTGCGGAAAAATGAGTGAGCCGGATGTTTTATGTAATTTAGAACTTGTCATTTGTATACTTTTCAAAACCATGAATGTGTGAAGTTACATAGAAATAATAGAGGCAATTAGGATAACCCCTTGTCATCCTTTTTCTTTGTTTATATCCCGCACCCAACATTATCCATTAGTTCGCCTTGTTGAGCCTATTTTCCATATTTTTTTTAACTTTACCTAAAAGTTCACCCAAATATAACCTTTTCTCATTTACCCTTATTTTCGTTAAAAATTTGGCCATAAACTTTCTAGATTAATCTTGTTTGAAAAAAAAAAACCGTTTGTCAAAACTCTCTAGGAAAATTAAGGAAAGACTATCAAGAAAGAAAAATGGAGAGTTGATGTATAAAATACCAAGTTTTTGGCCAAGTTTTAACCTTTCTTGCCACTTTCAAATATCCATTCCATACCCTTAACCATAGCCTAACGTTTCAACCCATCAAAGACCTCTTGATTTATGCTTTTCACATATTAATTGGTGGAGATTAGATCTTTTGACAAGCTTATAATATTGCATGATTCATTGACTAGGCATAGAGTGTTTTACATACACATTATATGTATGATTCAGATATTTAACCGAGTGTATGTGAATATTGTGAGAGATATAAGGATTCGCATGCTTAGTCAATCAAAAGTTGAATCATTGCTTTATAATTATCCTTTCATAAATCTAACAAAGCTTGTTTGTTTTAAATCTTTGATGATGACTTTTTGAAAACCAATTTGACCACCAAACAAACGAGTGAACATTGTAAATATTCAGATTTGATTCCGTATTTTATTTTAAGTTTGCTTGAGGACAAGCAAAGTTCAAGTGTGGGGATGTTTGATATACCTTAAATTATACATGTTTTTATTCCCCAAAACACTTCCGTTTTAAGCATTTTTGGCCGAAAACACAATGTTTAGGTGCCAAATCTGGTACTTTTGTACTTTCAGGTCTTAAACAGAGCATAAAGGAAAATTCTGAAGCATTTCTGACGAAAATGCAAAAATCTGATGACTGCCAGGTGTGGCACGACCGTGCCATCCATCGGCACTACCGTGCCGATCCTCCGATCTCGGAAGCACTGCCAGTGTAAGGACTGGTGCTAACTGTTTCTCGGGCCGCAATACCGTGCCACCCGAAGCATGATCATGCCAAGGCCTGACCAAGGCTTCTGATCAACAATATGATGACATGGCACTACTGTGCCACCCGAAGCATGACCGTGCCAAGGCCTGACCAAGGCATCTGATCAACAATCTGATGACATGGCACTACCGTGCCGATACTCCGATTTCGGAAGCACTGCCAGTGCAAGGGCTTATGCCAACTGTTTCTCGGGCCGCACTACCGTGCCACCCGAAGCATGACCGTGCCAAGGCCTGACCAAGGCTTCTGATCAACAATCTGATGACATGGCACTACCGTGCCGATCTGATGACCTAGGCAACTTGTCCACTAGTCCACTTGGCTGACTCGGGATCGCTGAAACTGACGTCACCCGACAACACCTGCCGCACGACCGTGCCACCAATGGCACGACCGTGCCGATGAAGAAATCTCCTATAAATACAGCCATTCGCTACTGGTTCAAATGTTGGGTTTTTCTCCATGTTTCTGGGCGATTTCTGGGTTCCGAAGCAGTCCTGATCAGACCCATTTGAAGCACCAAGATCGAGTGGAAGCATAACCAATCCAACCCGTCAAATCCTTGCTTGTTTATGGTTCGATTCCTTGTTCTTGAACATGTATTCTGATCATTTTGCAAGTTATGAGCTTATGTTTGTTTATGTTTAATGTAGTATTATGTAATAGTAGTAATGAACTTGTTTCTTGAATAATATTTATGATGTAATCTTGTTTGTATGAAACTTTAGTACTTTTTCATGTTTGAATCTTCATGATTATATAACGAACGTTTCATTGATGTTGCGTTTCTGATTAAGTTTGATTATCTTGGATAATGAATCTGTGGTTAGTGGGATGATAACTATTTCTTGATTAATCACTTGTTTGTAAACTTGTTTACACCATGAGACTCGAGAGGGGTATAGGTTTTATCTAAGATATATCTTATTTATATTAGGAATTCTTTCTTGCACGTAAGGGTTCTAACGAATTATATGGTCTGAAATTGCTGACATGGTAGATTTGTATTCAAGACTTGTAAAGGTGAAATATGTTATTATATGATCTACTTAAATGCTTATCCTCGTGGCTGTATTGTGACCATCGGTATTGCTTTCTTTGCTAAGTGAGGTTAGAAAACTCCTAGCGGATGACTAATATATCTTTAAAGGTTCACATGAATGATTATCAATAGCTCGCTAAAGAATGATTTTAGGTGGTTAACGTGAGTTTATCGCGTTAACTTTTCGAAGAAGCATCATGTTAGAAAACTCCTAGCGGATGACTAACTGTCTCGAAATTGGAAAATTGATTAAGTGCTTTTGTGACATATCTGATAGATAACATGTTTAGGTTGTTTGTGAAACAAAATAGTAGTATATTTATGTTTTAGATATTATTTAGATAATTTAGTTAAACAATCATTCACCTATCTTTTTATCTGGTAAATTAATAACAAAGATTTAGTACATTATAACGCCCGTGTTCCATGGATAGATATCTGGCTCTTACCAATACTTTGCTACATATATGACGGGATACACTTGTCCTTTGTTGTGTGTGTTTTAATGTTAAGGTATAAACCATTTTTATAAATATTAAAACCCACGTGTGTGTGTAAATTCAATGTACTAATTTGTGTAAATAAACACGCACCAGGGATCATAAGGTATGTCACAAAACCTAGATTGGTTAAAGTTGAAATTCGAGACAAATAGGTTACTTGCGAATAAATTGGTGGATTATGATCCAAAGATGAAATTAGATGTTTATGTATGCCTAATTTCGTTAGATATGATGAAATACTTGATGTAGGTTACTTCTAAGAGATGAATAAGTAGATTATCAAGTTGGTTTTGATAATATGATGAAGCTAATGATATAATCATGTTTGAAACCATCATGAATGGTAGTATTAGGAATGATACTTGAACAAATCATGAGTTTAAGTTTATGTTCATAGTTGCTATGAAATGGGTTAAGTATGTTATGGTGAAATTGGTGATTTTATTCATGTACATGGAAGTTTGAAATCATGATATCTACTAGTTGATATGTAGAACTTGTTTTTTTTATTAGGTGTTCAGACGAATGCTAGTGATATGATAAAACGGGTTTCACTTATAAATGAGAACCCTTAGTTCTTGCGAAAATACATGAATAAATTAGTCTTGATAATCGCTTGAACTAGTTGAAGTATAGGAAACGTAACGAACTTGAGTAGAAAATATTTTAAAACGGTAGCATCATTATAATGCCTACCGGATAGTTGATGAGATCGCCTAAATAAGTCATTGAACGCAAATATGCAATCCATACCGAGTCATTATTTATGGAACAATCGACATAGAATTCGTAAGATGGAATAGTCGTATGTGATAATGACTAATCTAACCGTCTTACGAATTATGATAATAGTTAACGCTCGACAAGCTAGGTGGAAGCTTGGGAAAGAAGCGAGTCAAATGGAGCAAGTACGCGGGAAAAAAAGCATGACCGGATGCAAGGTAAGTGAAACTTACACCTTTTTGTAGAATACGTATCCGTTCTATAAATTATAAATACAATAGAGATAATATTCGAAATATGGTTATCGACGCGAAATTATACAGGGTGGAACGGTAAATTAGTCACCGAAAGACTAAGATAAAATGAGTTTTCGAACGGCTACTTATTAAGTAAGCCTAAACTAAATAAAAAGGGGAAAACAGATCAAATGGTAATATTGATACCATTTTACAATTAACGACTAATAAGTGTATGTTGTGAATTAGCGAAGCTATGAAATAGCAAGTAAGTGAAGACAAGGTATTAAAACGGGTCAATATATTGATCTGAACCAGGTACACATAATTATGTTGTAGTTAAAAGTGCTATTTTGGTCGAATAATTGGTGAGAGTCTTCGTCGTAAAATAAGAGACTAGAATTGACCAAAAAGCCCTTGATGGGTAAATCGGGCAAATGACCCTTAGAGGCTGTTTAGAAACTTGTATTATATTTATGAAACCCTTAGATGCATGTAAGAGTTGTAGACATAAAACTTTGTAGGTTAAATGCCTAAGAACGGGTCATTCATGTAAAATGACTAAACGAAGGGTAAAATTGGGATTTTGGGGTCCTTACGTAAATCCACCACAAAAATAGTTGTGGTGGAACATAAGTAGTTATTTAAATGTGGGAACGCGGGGTGCGTAAAGAGAAGAGCGGATTTGATGCTTTAATGCATAAAAATCCACTAAACGGGTCAAAAATGAATTACGCGTGTAACTTGGGTGTCTGCCGCGTAATTCACAAAAGTTATGAATCTAAGAATGAGATTTGAGTTAAACACTTTAGTATAGATTTATGATTAACTAGGAACAAATTTGGAAGTCTTAAATACAAACGGGTCAAAATGTTGATTTTGAATAATAAGCCTAATGCTTAAAAATTCAGAATTTTATTAGTTTGAATGTCGGATTTTAACTCCATGACATGGAGAACTAAATTACAAACGCATAGGAAAAAGAATCACATAAAACAGATAAGTAGATAAAAAGCTATGACTCTTTAAAGATCGTTTTACGACTAACACCATAGCTGGGAAAAAGTGCAGCTTTCAGCAACAATTCGCTGGAAAAACGTCTCCCCCGCGCCACGCGACGGAGGAGTGCATTTCTGTCGCGACACGCGACAATGAGTCGCGGCCCGCGAAGGCTGATTAAGGATCTGTCGCGGCCCGCGAGGGCCACATATGCTGGCAAAACTGTTCCGTTTCAGTTGTGTTGAATTGCGAACTTGTTTAATTGTGTTTTAAACTAGTATAACTAACCTATTTCATGTTTAAATGAAATGTAGGTTTGATTTGCTTTTTGTCGGGGGACGATCAAGCTCATTGAGGAACCGAACACAACCATGATACAAGCTTCCGCAAGTCGTTTCGTCACAACTTTTAAATGACAAATCCAATTCCATTACGCTGTAATATTTTAAATTGAAAAAGTTCTAATTTAACCGTATTTTGACGTTTATGTAATTATAATTACATGTTTATTTTCGTATTCTACACGAAAACCTTTAAAATAATAGCAAGGGTGTTACAATTACTTGGAACATTTGAGATGGTGTGATTAAACCATAACGTCTCTATTTTATTTGTGTATCTATGTGCTTAGGAAACACTTTAGTTCCGATGAGATACAATCTTTTATGATTATTGTTATTGGTTTTATATTATTTAATCGGGTTAATTACTGTTTTCGTCCCTGTTGTTTGTCAAAAATTACTATTTTAGTTCATTAGTTTAAAATTTGCAATTTCAGTCCATGTGGTTTCACTTTCGTAACCGTTTCAGTCCACCTCGTAACCATTTCAGTCCCTGTACTTAACAGAATAATGGATTGAAATGGTTACGAAAGTGAAACCACAGAGACGAAATGGTTACGAAAGTGAAACCACAGGGACTGAAATCGCAATTTTTAAACTAATGGACTGAAATAGTGATTTTTGACAAACCACATGGACGAAAACAGTAATTAACTCTTATTTAATCCCATATATTTAAAATTACAAAAATTAAAACTAAGTTTTATACATTAAACACGTATAATACACGGAGTTTTAACCTAATATCTTAATAATAATTTATTTGCACATTACCAACTATTATTATACCTATTGAATTTTTAATTATTTAAGATTTTGAGCAACTTCTATCGTGCTAAATTATTTATCATTTCTTAAAAATTTATATATAAATATTTACTTAAAAAAATATATAGATTTTATGTTAATTAAGAGATAATACAATGATGAAAAAAAAAATTGATTTGGTAAAATTGATTTAAACTTAAATAAAATTAGGTGTTAGTACCCAAAGGTGTTACATTGATAAAATTAAAAAGAATGGAAGTGTATTTTAGTCATTATATTGATAATTTTGGTGTTAGTACCCAAAGGTGTTACAAAATTGAAAACATAAAACCTAAACTTGTTAAAAAAAAATTAGTACTCAAAGATAAAACTATCTATAAACCACATGGTTCATCTATGTAATTAAATCTTTAATTATTTAAAAACAACTTTCCTATTGATTTTTTTTTTTTTTTTTTTGTTTCAAAAGAAAGATGGATATGTCGTCAAAAGTAAAATTGTACCATACTCGTCTTTTTCTTGAAGTCAATAAATCTTCCTTGTGAATATAAGGTGTTCCGTGACCTCGTTGAATTGTGGGGGGATAAGCGTCCCCATTGGAGATATAAGATTGCCCATAACTTATGGGAGTGGATCTCATTATCCAAATAGACACGTACTTTCACCGCGTTCTATAATTTTATTCTAAGAATAACGGAGGCAAAAGTAGACCAAATTTTGAGACATATTTATAATTTCGTGGGGTAAAGTTATTCTATAAGATTTTCTAAATTTACAAAGTGTATAAAAACACAATAGATCACAAAAAATAACATAATGTCGAGAAATATAACATAACGTTGAGGAAAAAAACGCGATAAGTCACAAAAAAGACAAAATAACGCAAATAAAGAAAAGACACAATGCTTGATCTAAACAAAAAAAAAATTTAAAATCTACAAGCTAAAAATCAAAAAGCAAAAACCTAAAATCTCAAATCGGAAAGTTCGACGAGACGGTTCTAATGTCACTTGAATGAGTTCAATCGGAGTCCGTTTTATACCATTCCTACGATTTGGCGTAATGCAATAGATGAAGGAATGAAATGAACGAGGTAATGGAATGGAAAAAGAAATAAAATAGATGATTACTTTCTATAGTCTTGTTTGGTTACCATGCAGGAAATGAATAAATCATTACATTGTGTTGTTTGGTAGGTAAGAAAAGAGGAATGAATTAAATCGGTGAAAGGTGGTGGCAGCGATGGGTGGCGGCTAGTGGCGGTGGCAGCGATGGGTGGCGGTGGTCGGTGGGTGACGGTTGTTAGCGGTGGTGGAGACGATGGTCGAGGTTGGCGGTGGTCTGCGGTGGCAGGTGCGGCGATGGTGGTGGTGGTCGGCGTAGGGTGGCGATAGTGGTCGGGGTGGTCGGTGGTGCCGGGTGGCGGCGATGGCGGTTGATGGTGGTGACGACAACGACGGTGGGTGGTGGTGGTTGACGGTAGTAGGAGGTGGCCGCGAAGGATGGCGATAGTGGTCGGGGTGGCGGTGGTCGGTGGTGGTCGTCGACGGTAGCAGGTGGTGGCAGCGGAGGATGGTGGTGGTGGTCGGCGGAGGGTGGCGGTAGTGGTCGGGGTGGCGGTGGTTTACGATGGCGGGTGGCAGCGATGGTAATCGATGGCGGTGGCGGCGGGCGACGGTTGCGTCGGGCGGCGGAGGACGGTGGTGGTGGTTGGCGGAGGTTGGTGGCGGGTGGTAACGACGACAGGTGGTGGTGGTGGTGGCAAATGGTGGAGGTGAGGGGCGGTGTTTGTGATGTAAGCTGAGAGAGGAAATGAAATGGAAAAAAACAGGGGGTGGATGGAATGAATTTGAAGGGCTGGAATGACTTATGTAATGGGTGATTACATTACGTTGACCAACCAACACACTTTTTTTCATTCCGTCACAATAATTCATTACGTTTCACCTTCCATCCCTGCATACCAAACACTACCTATCTATTTAAACCTTACCCTATTTCTGTAAAGCATTAATTAATCCTCCTATTTTTTTAAAGAAGGTATTTTTTTTACACCAAATGTGACTTTACTTCCTATTCCTATATTACACCAAATTAACAATAATCAACTTTATACTAGGAATTGAATCATAGTCTTCTTCTCAAAAGGTAAAAGTCTCTACCATCCAGACAAAACTTGTATAAAAAAGTAAATTATTTGTTGTATTTTGTAACCACAAAAACTTTAGTGATCTATCAAACCTCATAATTACCACTTATACACGTATAAAAAGTAAAAAGGTAAAACTAACAATTCTTCACATTTTCTCCAACTGAAGGACATGACAAATAGGATTGGGCCTCTTTACACCATGTTCAAGTGCTGTTATTTTTTGCATACCTATCGCACAAGGTTTTTATGAAATGCAAGCTTTTCAGGAGTAATGTTTCTTATGTTTGCATAAAGAATATTCATTTCTTAGGGAACAAACTTATAGTTTCTTTCAACGCTATCATTTTAACCATCTTATTATCAAAATTTTTCATACCATTACATGTTGGCCTTATATCACAGGCCAAATGTTGAAGGTCGCTTTGCAAATGTTTGTGTTTGACCGTTTTGGGTTACCGACGACTACTTCATCGGGGACGGTCTTTGTGGATTGCAATGTTTACGTGCCTAGTCATGTCTATCTGACGAATGCACCACTGGTCGAGAGTTGTTGCAGCTTTCTAACGAGTCCAAGTTAGGAGAAACTAGTGACCTAGATCATAAGCAAGATGGATTGGATGGCTTCTGGAAACCAGGGTATAACAACCCTCCTAGAACCCTTAACCTAACCCTAAACGTCCTAAAATATACCCCGTATGTGAGAAACGGGGGCCCAGAATACCTTAATATTTACAAAAAATCAAATAAAACAAGGAACAGGAGTCGCTCGCGGGCCGTGACCCAGTCCCCTGGGTCTGTCGCGGGGCGCGACTGACTTGGTGTGCCGGACAAGGCATTGCGCCACGTGTCCCTATCTCGTGGCAACCCTACTCGATGACTGGCCAAGCCTATGACCGCCCTTAAAGCTTTCGCGGGCCGCGAAAGAGATAGAGGTGGCTCTCGCGGGGCGTGAGAGACCCCTCGACCAGCCTATAAATAGAGGCTTCAGCCTCATTCAGTCGTCGTTCAATTCTTTTCTTTCCTCTGAGACACTAAAGCTATTATACTCGGGATATTATACTCCTAAAAAGTGAAGCTCTGCATCGTTGTAACTATTATAACCCTATTTGTTACCCTACACGATCTATCTAGGGCTCCGTAACGCATGTCAAGGCTCTGCCTGACTCAGTCGTTGGAGTTCTATCTCGTGTTACACCCGATTGATCTAGGACTCCGTAATGCATGTCAAGGCTCTGCCTGACTCAGTCATTGGAGTTCTGTCTCGAGTTGTACGTTAATGTGATTTGGGTTATTTTTTACTAACACGTGTGCATTGTTTAATTTTAATAGATAATAACTAGGAGATTCACCAGGAAGCTTTAGATTTACCTAAGTAAACAAATTGAGTACATTCTCTTTTTGTCACCTTTTTGTAAGTATATTTTTGTGAGTCAAAATGTTTTACCAAAAACTCAAATGTTTAAATAACACTTAACAGTAATTGGGTATTTGTAATTCTACCATTACTGCCGGCATGTTGGGGTTTTGTATACATTACTTGAAACTCGTTACTATTGGAATAGTAGCATGACCACAAGTCAGGATTGACAATACCAGAAAAAGGGTAATTGGATAGATATAAGCAAATGTAATTGCGGATATGCCCTCAATATTGTAAAGTGATAAAACTGTTTTGATTAAACTAGAATGCAGTCGCCAGTATTTCTTGGTGATAAAATAATTTTAAAACGCGTTTCAGGTAACTTAATGTGAAGCTAATAGAAGCCAGCTAGAGAGCACTGAAGGCTTGGAAAAGTGGCTATAAAAGTTACCTAAATAAAAATGAGTTTTGTTTTCAATAAACTATGGTTTATCCATATAAACATATTGTAATGGAAACTTGGGTTTTATCCCATTTATTTGTTATAAAAACTTTGGTGTTTAACTCTGATAAAAATATTTCCTAACTACGGTCCTGATGTATTCCGCTACCAAATTAATAAACACCGATACCACCCGCTCTGAGTGCCGCGGCCGGCCGCCTCCCGGGGCAGGGGTCGGGGGTTGCGACAGAAGGTGGTATCAGAGCTACAGCCACTGATTTAAGCCAATGAAGTGTTCTGCTGACACTTAAATTCTATGTTAGGAAATAATCTATGTGATTATGTGTAAATATGTATATTATTGTTTTGTGTTATTTGACTATTTGTTAGTTTACAGTATGAGTGAGCAAGGTACATCCGACGCTTATCGTCAATTAGCTAGTTCCCCAAAAGATGAAGGAACATCATCTCAGCCAAATCCCTCAGGATACTTAGCTGATACTGAGGATGGAATATTTATTTTTAAGGCACAGTCTGAGGAACCCTTCCCTTCCAAAAAGAGATGATGGTTTAATAGGGGAGCATATGAGAGAAGAAAGAGGATGAAGAAATTACAACAACAAAGAGCAATAGTAAAAGCCAATAGGGAAGTGAATGTCCAAACTCAGGAAACAGTCAATAGACCACCATGGGAAGAGGAACTAGATAGACAGTTGGCATATTTCCATATGTTAGCCACTACAGCTGTAGATTCTAACCCAAACCAAATAGCTGAACCACCACTGCTACCTTTATTCCCAGACCAACAAATGCTAGAACCAAACCAGGAAAACCAATTTTGAAGGAAAGAACACACTTTGGAGACCATTATTCACCATTAATCATCATTCTTATCACAACATCCACAAGATCAAAGATGCAATCAATCGTTTATCACGTTTTTTAAGATCAATCATCCGAGATGAGCGGCTAATCACCTAGTGGTTTCCTCCGGGTGGAGGATTCTTGTAAGTGAACTGATTTTATGTGCTTGAACTTGGTAACTAAGCATTCGGTGCTTTTTACCATTGGATTTGATTGACTAGTTGTAATCGATTGATTTTACTTAAATTTTAGTTCCAATTCATTCAATTCCTGAGAGTTCTAGTAATCGGGATATATTTGATAGGGATTAGGGTTGGTAATTTCAGTTGATTATTTATATGATAACCTTCCATTGTCTTACATATGAAGTAAGTAGTCTTTAGGTAATCACAACTTGTTAATTGAACTACGCAATCATGTCTATGTGATTGTAACAACTAAACACATAATTGAAGTTTACTTTGAATCTAAAATTCAGAGGAACCGTTGTTTCTCCTATTGTTTACAACTTGTTTTAGTAATTCGTAGTTAAATCAAACTCTCAAACAACCAAGTTTATATTTTTGAAAGTAGTTAATCAGTAATTACTTCATAACGCTTTCCACCAGACTCCTTGGATACGATACCCTGTTTACCCTAGCTACCTAGGTTAATTAGATTTTTGCATAACCCTTTTGACAGTCATCAATGGACCTAATATTGGGTTGGATGCTTTCAATGAACAAGGATTTGCTATCCACTTTAAAAAATAGAGCAGGTAGATCTTTTGTGGGGGATGACTTAGAGTATATAAGATAATCTTTGTTAGAAATCAGAGTTTTAGAAAATTTGATGTATCATCGGGTGTTGGATTTTCCATTCTAGTTGACACATAACACATGGTTTGAGGATTGTGGTTGCAATTTGTGGCATGAGGTTGAATATGATGTGAATAAAGGTTTTTTAACTTTTTAAGGTGAAATATAATAAGATAAGGGTATTTTAGACTTTTCACCAGTCAACTAACGGTTGACTAACATATAATGTCCTTATTGATCAAATCGACAACCACACGGACTTGATTGTTCATTTTTCCAAATAGGGACTCAACATGTCATTAGGTTTTTACCACATGGATTCAAATTGTAGTTTAGTCTTAATTGTATTTCCTTTTTGGACCAAAAAGCACTAAAAAATAGTCTTTGATGGAGGTAACGAGATTAAACAATTTCCTTGAACTGAGGTGAAGGTGAAGTGAATGGAGGAAAGGTGGATGATGTGCCACCTAGGTGGAGTTGGGGGAATCTTAAAGCATACAGCAAGGCTTAAGTGCCCATTGGTGGGAATATGACATCCTCAACCATCCACAATTGTCTTTTACTAGCCTACATAAGATGTAATGGTGTTCTCTTTATTTGTTTATAAGGGTGAACGGGATGGGTGCGGGGAAGGGAATGGGGTGGGCGTTCCCAGCGCGGCAACACAGCCGCTGGCCCTTCCCTCACCGCGCGGCATGCTTGAAATCGGGGACTTGCCACCGCTTTAGGGGAATTGTTTTTTGACTGTTGCTGCACATGAAACCAATCACAATTTTCCTTTCTTTTTTTAATGGTTTGGGTGAAACCACCCATTGTGGTTAAGTGTTTGAGGGGAGTTGGAGAGGGGGGTTGACATGGACGAATTTCATTAGCTCCGGTGAGGGGAGTTGAGGGGAGCACCCCTCTCACTCTAAGACAACGTTAAGTAATAGGGATGGAGTGGTCACGCTATCACTTTGTTGTGTGTTTTGATTTTTGGTTGATGTTTGGGTGGTGGAGATGGTTTGGGATTGGTTATTTGAGCTTTGTATTTTGTGTTTTAGGAGTTTTGGTGAATCCTATGTGAGGATAGGGTTGTAAATGAAGCGAACAAACACGAACAAGAACATTCGCATCCCTTCCATCAAGTCTACCGTATAATTACATGAAAAACAACTAAATTTCCTTCTCCTTTCAATTAAATAATATTTTTTATACTCTTATCATTACATTTACTCTCTCGTCCACTCACAACCACTTTCAAAATATGTTAAAAAAATATAGAGGGTGAACAGTGTCTCTCAAATATATAGAAGAACAATAATATTTTCTCACTCCTTCATTCATAACCACTTTTTATAATTTAAAAACCTCTCTCGTACAATTTGATAGAAAGGATGTGAATCCTCTGAACCCACAAACGCACAAGCCAAACACCCCAAAACAAAGCCTCACAACTTAATGTCCATGGGATTGCCCTGCCTCAATGCTCCATGGCTATGTGTGATCTTCACAATATGGATGATTTTAGCTAGACCATTAAAATGTTTAATGTGATATATGTAAATGAAATACGAATGACATTGCATATTTTTCAAAGGATAAAACTATATATATTTAAAAGATACAGTAAGGGTAGTGGTGCATTTTATAGTTGTTTTTAAACTTTTAGCATGAGCTAGTAAAAACATTAATTGTTTATGTGGTACCATTGTCTATATTTCTCATGTTAATAGCTAGATATTCTACTACAGAAACATAAGAGCACCAAAAAAAAAAGACTCTTCATAGGTGTGAATATAGTCTCTCATATTCTATTTTCTTTATTTTATGTTTCGTTTTCTCTATCGAATAAAATTATTAAGGTACCATAATTTATTTCTTTAGTTTATGTTTTCTTATTTTCTTTTTGTTTTTATATATATTCTTTTTGTTTGAAACGTGTGAATAACATTTTTGAAGTACAAGTTAGATATATACTGATCGAAAGGCTTGTACTTTTGTTCCATTTTCTAGTATCTTGCTTGGGTGGTTTCTGTTACATAAGAGTTATGTTTGAGTAGTGTGGTTTAAAGTTATGATCGAGTAATATTACATAAGGTTCTTTTTTTTTTTTTTGAACGGTGACTTTCTTTTTGAGTGACTCAATATCATACCGTCTAAACGGCGGCTCTAGCCAAGATCTGCCCATACTACGTTGTCTTAACCGGGTTCGCGCTGGGTTGGTCAGAATTGGTTATGGTGTTCCTCCAGAAACTGTACTGCCTCCACACGAGATGTCTCGCTGAAGTAACAGTCGGAAGAAAACCGGGGTGCGGCTCAGGAATCAGGATCGAACCCCCCTCGGTGGGTTTGTCTCCATCATTGCCGAATATCCAACCAATATGACATAAGAGTTATGTTTGTGTAGTGTGGTTTAAAGTTATGATCGACTAATATAATTTCGATTTGGTAGTAAGTTCGGATTCTAACATTGTGTTTTGTTAAAGAGTGAGTTACATTTGTGTATGAATAGACACACACATACCAATTTTTTAGAATTCTCAATTCACGGGTTTGGATAGAATCAATCAGATGGCGAGTATTAAGATTACATGCATGAACTTGGCTTATTTTCAGTATTAATTAATTAATCACAATAATTAAATTGTCTATATTAGCTCCTAAAGTGTTCTCTCTCACACACATAAACGAATGTGAAAAGATGTGATTTTTGTAAAAATATGTCAAGCATTTATTGGTGCTTTAAGACTGAACGGTGTGGTCGGCGTTGAAGTTGACGTTGAGCTTCAATCACGCCGACACACCGCCCCCTAACCCGGCGTGGAGGTGGCGTCGACATGGTGGTTGTTTGTGAAGCTTTCAAGGGGGGAACTTTTGGGAATCCAGTACTTCTGTTCTTTAGTTGACTTGTTCGAGGATTCCAACACTTTTAGGAATCCAGTACTTCTGTTCTTTAGTTGACTTGTTGCCATGATCCTCTAGTCTTCAGTCTTGACCTTTGTTGACTTGACTGTTGACTAGTTGATCAACACTTTGACAATCCAGCACTTGTGCTTCTGTTTTCTTTTCTTTGGTGCAACAATTTTGTTCTGGCACTTTTGGTGGTTGTTTGTGAAGCTTTCAAGGGGGGAACTTTTGGCCATTAGATTGTACTTCAACTTATTCCATCAGGCAGTGAAGATGGTTCCTTTGGGTTTTGGCTTTCATCATTACTAGATCTTACATAACCCAACACAACCTAAACAACATCGGTGAAGTTCCAACAGATAGAAAAGATTCTAGGTTCATAATGAATTCCATGCCTTTTATATCACCAATGCATTTTGGGATTAATGATAGTGGATGACATGAGAACTCCATTGTTAAGCGTGCTTAGGTAGGAGCAGTACCATGATGGTTGGCTTCATAGGAAGACTCTACTCGACCTACCAAAAAATAAATATGTGAACTCTTAATAGGCTATGCAGACAATATTGGTGGTATGAGAGGTCGAATGTTAGATATGGTATCAGAGCCACTCTTGTGCCATTCGGGATGATGGTGCAAACCTCATTGCGGATGTTGATCGAGTTCTTGGGGGGTGTTCAGGACGATACCTTAGGCAAATCCCATACCACTTGTTGGATGGTTGTGCAAATCTCATCGAGGAGGATGAGTCCAAAATGGGGAGGGGTGGGTGATTGTAACACCCTTGGAAAATCCCACACTGATCATGGACAATAGAGATTCTTGGTTCATAAGAAACATCTTACATCTTAAATCACCAAAGCGTTTTAGGCTTAATGATAGTGGATGAGGGGAAAACGCTAGTTAAGCGTGCCCAGACGATAGTAGTACCAGGATGGGTGACCTCTTGGGAAGTCTCCACTGGAGCAACTAAACACAAATCCGTAAACTCTTAATGGGTAAAGCAGACAATATTGATGGTATAAGTGTTGGCATCTTTAATCTTTAATTTTATCTTTCATTACCTTGATTTGTTTGAAGTTTAATATCTAAAAAAATGATGTATTACTAGAAAGGGGCATGTTAACGATATATATGAAATAAAAAATAAAAAAAGAAAAATGAACAAAGTACATTGTGGTGTCTTTTTCTGAATTTCTTTTAGCTAGTATGTTACATTGATATAATAATTATTTTAGGTTCATACAATGGTATTGTGGAATCTTAAAATTAGAAATATACTAGTGGAATTTCTTACCCTTCGCAATAGATTTGAAGTCGTTATCACTTCAGTTTGTTACGGTATTGGTTCAAAATGTTACAATACTGGTATGATATCAATATTTTGTATAACAATCAAAAGAGATAAGTCTAAGAGAATATTGACACGTGTTTTACATTGATTGGAAAACCACAAAAGCAAATACTGATACCGGAAGCAATGTTGTTTGCCTGGTATCGGTTCAATTCATTAAGGTATCAATGTTGTTCGGCACGTCGAGAAACCACTAAAAACAATTACGCCACCGATACTAGTGAACAAAAAAAGTATAATTGACTCGTTCGATTAAAACCATTATCGAATCATAGATAAAAATAAGCACATCATAACGTATATTCAAAATTCATAAAACATTATATTGCTAAAGTAACAAAAAGGGTAAGCACATAACTTTATAAAGAAAATCTAAATTGTGGCATAAATTTGATGACATGTACACTTGTGCTTTGATCACTTACACAATACTAGTCACAACTCAGTTTTAAGTAACATTTATATGTAGACGTAGATAAAAATAAGTATGTTATAACGAAATAAAAAATTATATTAATTACATAATTTAATAAATATTTGGAAAAATCTATACTAGCACGTACATAACTTTTTAATATGTTATACCTGTTAGGGATAGATTTTCTAAACCTAAGGATCACGGATCCTCAAGTACTGCCAGGATCACGGATCCTCAATTCTGTTTGAATTAATGATCCTCAGAAGTCATTGCAGGATCAGGATCCAGTATCCTCATTGTATTCCTAATACTAACAGTTGCCTTCACTATGTTTAAGCTTGTTTTGAAGGAGTATACGCATTGGACTTGATCTTGCCGATATTCTTGGAGAATATGCCCTCAATATTCCGCACGTGCATGGCTTGGTGACCGTTTTAGAAGTCGTGGGGAGCTTGCACATTTAGCGGATAGTTAGTTATTTAGGTTATTTCTATTTTTAATAGGGGATAACAAGCTTGAGTGAGAACGATTGGCTAATTAAGCAAACACACACACTCGAAACAGCTCTCAACAGTTCATTGGCGATTTCATACACATTGCACCATAGTGATCCTTGTAACAAGCTTGTTATCATCCCGAGTTGTAACAATCATTTGTTTAATTGTAGTTGGTGATCGGTAGTTTCCATCACCCGAGGTTTTTTATGCCGGAGATCAACTCTTGATCAAGGGCTTTTTCCTCGTATAAATCCTTGTGTCACTTGTTCATTTCATTTGCAAGATATTCATACATTTGTTCATTGTTTCAAGCGTCATTCCTCACAACAAAAGATTTGGTTGCATTATCTTACCCTGATTTTTGACCAAAACAGTTTGGCGCCCACCGTGGGGAAATTGGTTCTTCATTTCTGAAAACTTTTGCTCATTGTGTTCATTTCGGTTCATTATCTTCAACCATATAGCTTCTTCAGCAAAGAACACTTCAAGTTCCATGCCGGCAATCACTTCTTCACAGGGCGTTCCACCTTTGCCTCCACCACCTTTTGGATCTCAGAAGAATGCTGAGAATCCTGCGAAGAAACCGACCCCCGTTTTCTCAAAACCACCAACTTCTACTGTTTCCTCTGGCCCTACTAACAGTGATCTTTTTACTTTGATTTTGTAGATGAGGGATCACATACAAGAGCAGGATAAAACTAACGAAAGGATCCTCTAGGAGATTGGTGACATCAAGAAACAGAAGAAATCAGTGGGGGATCACTCTCCTCTGATGCCGAGGTCGTTGAATTTCGAAACTCCGGTCATAACTTCCCAGCATTCTGCAGTTCCAGATGTCCAATACTGGGGTGGATCAACAGAAATGCGCTCTGGATCATCGGCAATGACTCAAGCTTTAGGATCCTATTTTCAACATTCAGGATCCTTCTTCCAGCATCAGGGATCCTCTCAGGTTCAAGGATCCTCTCAGGTTCAAGGATCCTCTCAGGTTCAGAGATCCTCTCAGGTTCAAGGATCCTCTCGGGTTCAAGGATCCTCTCAGGTTCAAGGATCCTCCTTTCAAGTTCAAGGATCCTCTCAGATTCAAGGATCCTCCTTTCAGGTTCAAGGATCCTCTCAGGTTCAGGGATCCTCTCAGGTTCAGGGATCCTCCTTTCAGGTTCAAGGATTCTCTCAGGTTCAAGGATCCTCCTTTCAGGTTCAAGGATCCTCATCTCAGGTTCACGGATACATGGGTTATCCTCCAAGACCCCCAGTCACAGCATTTCAAGGATCCAACACCTTTCAAGAACAAGAATTCTTAAGGAGTGTGCAACCTGGAAATTCAGATGTTCATCAAGGAGACTTTATTCTGATGTAGACCATTGCTTCTTCTGGTCCTTCAGTCATACCAGAATCTCGTCCATATGGATTCACATCTGGGATTCCAAACTTGAATCCTCCGGGAGGTAACACTTTGAATAATTTTTATAACACTAACCATGGCTTTATACAGGATGCAGGTATCAATCAAGCTATGGCTAGGGAATTACAGGAACTAAAGGATATGATATCCAGCGTTCCAGGAGTGGTTAAGCCCATTCCTAAAATTGCAGATGGAAGCCACAGGATATCTCGCTTTGCACCACCCATTTGTGATGCAAAAATTCCAAAGAGGTTCCAAATACCAACCATGAAGTTGTATGATAGTTCAACGGATCCAGAGGAGCATGTAGCTCAGTACAGAGAAAGGATGGAGATCAATCCAATTCCTGAGAGGTTAAAAGAAGCATGTCTATGCAAGGGTTTTGGATCCACACTCACAGGATCAGCTCTTAAATGGCTGCTAAGTCTTCCCCCTTACTCTATTACTTCATTTGCTAATCTAGATAATCTGTTTAATAGCCATTTCTCATGTAGTAGAAAATTTGAACGTTTAACTAGTGATCTATATAGGGTAACACAAGGTCAAAATGAATCACTTAGAGATTATATCACTAAGTTTAGTAAAGAATCCTTAGATATTCCTATTCTGGACATAGCTACGGCTGTGGAAGCCTTTAAAATGGGTTTACTTAGGGATTCATTATTCTATGATGATCTTGTCATGACCCCATGCAGGAATCTTGATGAAGTAAGAACCAGGGCCCTTAGATTCATCCGACTTGAGGATGATAAAAGGATCCAGGAAAGACTGGCAGGATCCTCGAAGCAGGAAAAACAAGGATCCTACTTCAGGAACAACAAGTCCAAGTCTTACAACAAGACTGACAACCAAAGCGTGCATGCAGTGGAACAGGAAGAGGATGATGAGGATTATCCTCCCATTTTTTAATATTGTTTTTCTGTCGATAACAATGAACTAATTCTTGCAATGCATAATTTAGGTGAGAAAGCAAGATGGCCTAGAAAAAGTGATAAACCAGCTGCAACAAAAGACAAGTCCAAATGGTGTGCATATCATGAGGATTTCGGACATCTCACTGAAGAATGTATTGCACTTAGAAAAGAAATCGGTTACTTGTTAAGCAGGGGCACTTGAAGGAGCTTCTGGGAAGAAAAAAGTCAAGGATCCAGGATCCTGAAAAGGTTCCAGAAAGAGCTCCTGCTCCTCCGGCAGATGCACAAGTTATAAACTTCATATCTGGTGGATTAGACATTTGTGGTACTTCCTTTTCAGCAGCCAAAAGACATGCCAAGGAGACCAAGATGGATAATGGGGATAGACCCATCCGAACCTCCACTGTTACACAGGAAAAAGTTATAACTTTTGATGAGGATGACCGTGTTGATGTCCAGGATCCTCATCATGATGGTCTTGTTATTACCTTATTTATATCTAACCATTTTGTTCGCAGGATCCTGATAGATGGAGGAAGCTCAGTAAACATCATTCAGCTTGATGTCCTCAAGAAAATGAACATCCCTGAATCGGATATTGTCCCAAGATCCTCAGTTCTTGTGGGATTCAGTGGAGAAACCAAGAATACATTGGGGGACATTAAACTTCCCATCTATATTAAAGGACTTCATTCTTATAAAAAATTTTGTGTAATAGATTGCTTATCCTGTTGCAATGTTATCCTTGGCAGGCCATGGATACATGACACGAAGGCAGTTGCATCTACATATCATCAATGTGTGAAGCTTCCTAGTCCATGGGGGGTGATAAAGATTGAGAGTGACCAACAAGAAGCAAAGAATTGCTATACCTCATCAATGAAGCCAGCCTCAAGACCAAGGGAGCAATAGCAACTAAAGTATCCTCCAAGAGACGTCTTGGAGGCAAGAGAACAGGATGTGAGAGATATCCTTATGGATCCTCATGATCCTGAATCCAAAATCTTCATAGGATCAGGGATCCTCAGCAACATTGAACAGGATTTGGTATCCTACCTCAAGAGGAGAAAAACTACCTTTGCCTGGAAGCATGAAGATATGACAGGTATCTCTAAAGATATAATTACTCATAAACTTGGCATTGACAGGTCATTCAAGCCCATACATAGGAAGAGGAGGAAGTTTGCACCTGAGAGGAATGCCATTATCCAGGAGGAGGTAGACAAATTACTTCGAGCAGGTATGATTAGAGAGGTTAAGTATCCAAGATGGTTAGCCAATGTGGTTGTTGTTCAAAAGAAAAATGGAAAGTGGAAGGTATGTGTCGATTTCACTGATTTAAACAAGGAATGTCCCAAGGATTCTTTCCCATTACACCACATTGACTCCTTGGTGGATGCTACCGCGGGTCATGAGTTGTTGACTTTTATGGATGCTTCATCTGGATTTCAACAAATTTAGATGGAACCATCTAACCAAGAGGATACAGCCTTTATGACCCCAACTGGTATATATTGTTATATTGTTATGCCATTTGGACTAAGGAATGCAGGTGCTACTTATCAAAGGCTAGTCAATATGATGTTTAAGGAACAAATAGGACACACTATGGAAGTCTATATAGATGACATGGTGGTTAAGTCCAAGAGAGCTGAGGATCACCTTAGAGACCTGGAAGAAGCATTCGATATCCTTGACAAATTCAATATGAGGTTGAATCCTTCAAAGTGTCACTTTGGTGTTAAAGCGGGCAAATTCCTAGGCTATATGGTAACAAAAAGAGGCATAGAAGCAAGTCCAGAGCAAATCAAGGCAATTGTGAATATCAAATCTCCTGCCAATGCCAAGGATGTGCAAAGGTTGACAGGGAGGATCACAGCCTTGAATAGGTTCATATCCAAGTCATCAGAAAAATGCAAGGAATTCTATGACATTTTGAGAAAGAACAAGAAATTTGAATGGACTGAAAAGCATGAAAATGCTCTCAAAGCCCTTAAGGATTACCTATCCTCAGCTCCTGCCTTGATGAAACCAGAAAAAGGGGATTTAATATCCTTATTGTTAGGGGAGGATTTCCAAATGATCAGTGATCCTCAATTACTGTTGGGTTTCGTGATCCTCACTTCTGTTAGAATTGGTGATCCTCAGAAGTATTGCAGGATCAGGATCATGGATCATCTTAAGGATCCTTATACTAACGATTGTCTACTTTGAATATGGTATTGTTTTGCAGGAGTACAAGCTTGGACTTGGTCTTGGCGACATTCCTGGAGCATATTCCATGATTTATTCTGCACGTGCTTAACTGAAGTGGACGTTATGGAGTTCGTGGAGGACTTGCATGAAATGCGGAATGCTTGTTAGCTTAGATATTTTTCTATTTTTAAACGGGGTTGCGAGCTATATAGAAACACTTGGCTATTTTTGGCTACACACACACTAACAACTGCTCTCACCAGCTCTCGGCAATTCGCTTAGCAATTTCATACACTTTTCATACACCTTTTGCACGTTACACTATAGTGATCCTTGTAATTAGCTCGCTATCATCCGAAGTTGTAATACATTTCTTGTTTAATTAGAGTTGGTGATCGGTAGTTTCCATCACCCGAGGTTTTTTATGCCGGAGATCATTCATTGATCAAGGGCTTTTTCCTCGTATAAATCTTCGTGTCACTTGTTCATTACACTTCAAAGTGATCCTTATTGTTGCTCATCAATTCAAGCATCATACCTCACAACAGAAAATTTGGTTGCATTATCATTGCTTGATTTTTGACCAAAACAGTTTGGCGCCCACCATAGGGCAATTGGTGCTTCATTCCTGAGAAGATTCATACCTTTGTGGTCATTTCGGTTCACAACAACCAGGCAGATGGCTTCTTCAGCGAAGAACACTTCAAACTTAATGCCGTCATTCAGTTCTTCACAAGGCGTTCCTCCTTTGCCTCCACCACCTTCTGGATCCCAGAAGAATGCTGAGAATGCTGCGAAGAAACAAACCCCCATTTTCACAAAACCACCAACTTCTTCTGTTTCAACTAATCCTACTACTAATGATCTTTATGCTCTGATTTTGCAGATGAGGAATCATGCACAAGAGCAGGACAAAACCAACGAAAGGATCCTCCGGGAGATCGATGAGATCAAGAAACAGAAGAAATCAGTGTAGGATCACTCCCCTCTGATGCCAAGATCGCTGAACTTCGACACTCCAGTCATAACTTCCCAACACTCAGCAGTTCCGGACGTGCAATACTTGGGTGAATTACCAGGAAGGCGTTATGGAACAGCAACTATGAGTCAGGCATTTGGCTCTCACTTCCAGCCTCAAGGATTCTCTTCTCAACCATCAGGATCCTCTTCTCAGCATCAGGGATACTTCACGTCAGGAGGATATTTGGGAATGCATGCAGTTCAGGGATCCTCCCAGGTCCAAGGATCCTCCCAGGTTCAAGGATCCTCCCAGGTCCAAGGATCCCCCCGGGTCCAAGGATCCTCCCGGGTCCAAGGATCCTACCAGGTCCAAGGATCCTCCCAGGTCCAAGGATCCTCCCAGGTCCAAGGATCCTCCCAGGTCCAAGGATCCTCCCAGGTCCAAGGATCCTCCCTTGTCCCAGGATCCTCTCTGGTTCCAGGATCCTTTCAGGTTCAAGGATCATCTCAACTACAAGGATCCAACGTCCTTCAGGATCAAGGATTCTTGAGAAGTATGCAGCCTCAGAGCTCGGACGTTCATCAAGGAGATTTCATACCAATGCAGACCATTGCTCCCTCTGGTCCTTCAATCATGCCAGAGTGTCGTCAATATGGATTCACATCCGCAATTCCAAACACGAATCCTGTGGGAGGTAACACTTTTAATAATTCATATAACACTAACTGTTTTGGTCAAAAAATCTGATGAGGATATTGCAACCAAACTCTCTGTTATGGGGTATGATGCTTGAAATATAGAACAATGACAAGGATCACTTCAATGTAAATTGCACAAATGACACAAGGATTTATACGGGGAAAAAGCCCTTGATCAAGAGTTGATCTCCGGCACAAAAAACCCCGGGTGATGGAAACTACCGATCACCAAGCTCAAATAAATCAATAAATGTTTACAACTTCGGATAGTAACGAGCTAGGTACAAGGATCACTATCGTGAAATGTGTAAAAGTGAGTGAAAACTAATGAGTGTTCGTCGAGAGCTTCAAGAGTGCGAGTATATGAGAGTGTGTGTAGCTGAAAAATGGCTAAGTGTTTTTATTCTAGCTCGTTACCCCTTTTAAAATAGAAGTTAACTGCCATAACTAACTATCCGACTTTTGTGCCAAGCTCCCACGTTCTCCACAACGTCCATTTCCAGTCAAACGTGTGCGAAATGCCCGTGGAATATTCCTTAGTACCGTTGCCAAGACCCAGTCACGTTTATTACTCCTGCGAAGTAATACAAAAATCAAACAAACAATCGTTAGTATGAGGATCCTTAAGGTGATCCATGATCCTGATCCTGAAGCTCTTCTGAGGATCACTATCTGTCACAGAAGTAAGGATCATTAATTAGGATAACAAGTAAGGATCACTTATTGTTTGAAAATCCTCCCCTAACAATTGCCCCCAAAATATAAGGAGTGATATGTAAAATGAGCGAGTTATGTTTTCCTGATCTTATCCGCAACTAACTATCGTAAATATAGCCGTTATTGTTGAACTATCCGTTGCAATAGTGACGTCACAGAAGTGACAACCCTGCACGATCATGATTATAAATAGGAGATAGAGATAGGATCAAATGCATTTAAATTTTCAGAGAGACTCCCTTTATAACTGCATTCCGAAGATAATCAGGTACTCTCTCTTCATCTTCTTCCCTCTCTTGCTCTGTTTTCATTTCTTTCCATCATTCCATCAAAGATGTTGCTCCGGAATTCCCCAGCTAAGGATCACCCGAAGAACAGCCCTCCGAAAAGCCAGGGGATCATCAAAGATTCCATTAAAGAACGCTGTTGTTTCAATGATGCATAGATCGATAGGATCCACCACTGCTTCCCGGCGAACACCGAGTTTAGACCTTTTGACCCCAATGCCCTGAGTGATCATATCTCTGACAAGTGGGTTGCTTTCCCCGTCACTCCGTTCACCATAGGCTATACATATCCTTTTCCAACCTTCACCCAATCTTTCTTTTCCCTAACCGGCATCTCTTATATTCAAGCCATGCCGATGATTTGGAGGGTTTTGTACACCCTTGAAAGGATCATCGAGCATGAAGGAATAGACCTAGGAATGTCAGAGCTGGGAGAACTGTATGATCTTACTACCTTTGGTTCTCATCGCTATTTGTTTAAACGTAAACCCGGTGAGGAACACCCGATCTTCAAAGCCACCAAGAACGATGCTAATTGGAAACGGCGATTCTTTTTTATCAAGAGAGATTCTATTGATGATGGAAATGATCTACCCAAGAAATGGGCTACCCATGGTAGGGTGGAGGATCCTGAGAAGGATCACCAGAAACTTTCTTTTGATGTAAAGATCACTTATATTTTTGCTTTCTTGTTATGCAGCTATCACCGTCTCTCACCTCAGATTGTCCCCTGCTGCTAAAGAGAGGCTCCTCGCTTTCAAGAAACTTGATCCTGAGACAAGATCTTTCAAGACAACAACCCAAGATTCACAGGAGGTATCCTCAGGCTCTGTCACGATGTCAAGTAAGTATCCTTGTTTAAAATTTAAATAAATAGTGAAATATAAATTAAGTGAAGATACTTATCTTGTTTTGGATGTGTAGGTGCTGGAAAATCCACCAAGTCTGCTTCAAAGTTCAATGTCACTGATCTCACTACTGTCAGATCCTCCAAGAGAAAAGCTCCTACCAGTCCGACAGCTTCGGTCCCCAAGGCACCCCTCAAAGGAAAGGCAATCAAGAAGAGAAAAGCCTCAGAAGCTGAGGATCTGCAGGGTCTGCCTCTGATCCGCCACCAATTCCTCGAGTACTTCAATGAGGTAAGGATCACTGTCTCTGCTCATATATCCTGTTGACATATCCTGCTGATATATCCTGCTGATTTGAGGATCACTTAGTCCTGACCTTATCTTTTACCCCTTTTGCAGAAATTCTCTGAGATTGAGGATTATGTTGGCCACGTTGAGGATCAGGATAGGAAGATTGCCGACCTCCAGCAGGTTGCAGTGCTTAAGGACCTTGCAATTGCTGATCTTCAGAAGGAAGTCCGGGATGCCAAACAGGAGACGGCCAAGGTGCTGGTCAATGTTGACTATGAGAAGCGTGAGATCACCGAAGACGCCAAAGTCTCTGCCGCCATAACTATGTACAAGACCAAGCTGCAAATGGCCTTGGAAGTTCAGGATCCTGCTTTTGACAAGAGCACCTGGGATGTTGAAGGCTGGAAGGCAAGGCTGGCTGAACTGGACGATGAAGAGGCTGAGGAGGTTGAAGAGATCCTGACGATTGAAGCTGGAGGCAAGGGTGAAGGTGGTGAAACAAGTGGAGCTGGAGGTGGTAATGCAGCGAAGGTTTAGGCTGCATGATTGGGCGATGATGGACATTCTTAGACGCAGCCGGAGCCCAATTTTTAAATTTGGTAGTAGCTTTTTGTGGTTGTGATGTTGAACAATTTGATGGTTTGTACTGAACAATAGTTTTTAGGATTAAGGATCATGTATGATCCTTTGGACAATAGGCAGGATTGCATATGGTGGAGGGATCCTCTGTTTGGGGGATGAAGCCATTGTGATCCTGCCGCCTTTATATTCCTGCACTACTTTGAACTTATTATCATGGACACCCTTTACCTACCCCAGCGGACGGGCCACGTTTTGCTGGTAGATGCTCGGGTAGATAATTTTGACAACCTTTTAAGGGTTAGTCTTTTGTTAATAAATAAAATCTTAACCTTTTGTCGCTTATCTTGTATTGTTATCCTTTTGTTTCTTTAATTCTCCTTTGTTTTGATGCACATTTATTGAATAAACAATTTTGAACAAGTCAGATTGAAAATGTTTAGGACATGATCCACGATCAAATATCCTATAGTTAAGGAATCCCAAAAAGCAATATATTTTAAGGATCACAAGTCTAGTTGTCAAACTTTAAGGGTTATTCAAATAAATAATGAATAGAATTAAAAATAGTTAAGGATCATACCTGAGGATCCAAGT
>JARYGA010050961.1:0-27668 GCA_030545235.1 Helianthus tuberosus | reverse complement strand
TAGTAGGTTCAATTTTAAATTTGCTATTCAGAAATAAAATAAAAAAAAGTTACGTCAAAATTAAACGAGTCATTTAACATCATGATTATAATTTACCCCTTTGTAGTCTAACCATTTTAACATTTATATACTAATTTGATAACTATTTTGTGTAAACTTTGTTATATATTTCATATCCACAAACACCTTTATCAAATAGTATACATCTTACCCCACTTTCATATTTCATTAATCATTTGTAATAACTTTGTTCAATAATATGTTGATTTTGGATGTTATTACACCAAATATCATGCATAATAGAATATATTAATTTGATTGTCTATTTATGTTGTCTATCCATGTACTACTCGTGCATTATTCTACGAGTATATTACTACTGAGTATTCCTAAACGAAGGTCTTAGGTGGTGTTTGTTTTTTCCAAAAAGAGTTTCCTGGCCTCTTCTGTCTGCACCGTGCAGACGCGGGAAGAGGTTTAGCCTCAGAAGAGTGTTTGTTTTTTTTTTTCGAGAAGTGCTTTTTACCTCTCCCCAACCTCTTCTTGGGGAAGTGATGAGAGGTAAGCTTCTCCAAGAAGAGGTTTACCTCTTCTTGGCACCACCTCCACCTCCACCCCTGCACCGACACCACCTCCACCTCCGCCCCTGCTCCGCCACCACCACCTCCACCTGCACCGACACCACCTCCACCTCCGCCCCTGCTCCGCCACCACCACCTCCACCTGCACCGACACCACTGCTCCGCCACCACCACCTCCACCTGCACCGACACCACCTCCACCACCACCCCTGCACCGCCACCACCACCTCCACCTCCACCCCACCTCCGCCGACACCCATCGACCTCCACCTCCGAAACCCTAAAATCGATGGCAAACAAAACACCCCAAATCGAGCTGTTACATCATCATCATCATCGATCTGTTAGAGAGAGAGTAGAGAGAGAGTAGATGATGATGATGGCGGTGGTGATGATGACGGTGCTGATGATGATAGCGGTGGAGATTATTACGGTGGTGAAGTGGTGGTGATGATGGCGGTGGTGATGATGACGGTGGTGATGTGGTGGCGGTGGTGAAGTGGTGGCGGTGATGATGATGGCGGTGGTGCAGAGGTTGTAGAGAGAGAGTAGAGAGAGATCAGTTTGTTTTGTTGTGTGTGTGTGTGTTTTGGGTGAAGAGGTTTTATATAAAAAAAACAAACCCTCTTCTCCTTGCAGCCTGCAGACATTTGGTCCACCTCTTCTCATGCAGATGCCTGCAGATGTGGCCTGCAGCAGAAGATGTTTTCCAGCAGAAAAAACAAACAGCACCTTAGACAACTCATTTGGTTGAAAATATGTATTTCATATTTTCATTATACTATAACTACGTCCAATTGAAAAAAGATTAATTATCTTAACAACTCCTGACTATGGTTGAATGAAATTGTCTCTAACCACAAAACAACTTTTTTTTTAAGTAACTGCAATATCATTCCACACGAAAAGGGCAATTACAAAGCAATGGCAGGTAGTCGGGCAACCAGTTGCGCCGCCACCCCCTTTTGAATAGAAAATGTTCTCTTTTTTTTTTGAATGGCTAACATTACTTTTCCAAACTCCTATATTTACAAATAACTCACCCTTGCTTGGGATTGAACCCAAGACCTCCCACTAAGAGACAAGAGCCTCTACCAAGTGAGCTAGCCCCACTTGGCAGAAAATGTTCTCTTAACCTAACAAAAATATTGTTTTGAATAGATATATAGAATGCATCAAATTCTTAGGTGTAATTTGAATTTTTAACTTTAGACCAAACAAGTCAAAGTATCAAAATATCACAATCCTTTCCCTAACCATAATCATTCATATATTAGGAAGCAAAGATCTATCCATCTCCTTTTCAAGAAATCAATTGTTGAGTTATTATGAATATGAAATGCACCAAATGTCTATACATTTAAACATATTCATGGATTTTTTCTACCATTAATCAACGCTCATTTTGCTACAAGTATTTCTAATTTTGCCATCCTTCATTTATTGTCGTCCCTAACGTGGACTTCCTCACCCCTTACATGGCAGGAGACTGTCACTTAGGCTTAGGCTTTGGCTTAGTAGTTAAAAGGAATTATCTCATGTAGAAGATCAAGATTCAATCTTTAAGATGTGTAATTTAGTATAGGATTTAGGTAAAAAAAACTTAGTTGTATAAAAAAGATGTTAAGAGACTATACCATCGCCCTTTTCGTGTTCATCATAAGTCACTTATTAAACATTCCCATCTTTATGTCGAATTAGAAAAATTTAACTTAAGATGAACATGACAGTTCTTATTTAATAAAATACTAGGATCTGGCCATTTGAATAATTATCATTTCAAGAATTTTATAATATAAAGGAACAAACCTATATCCATTTAGTTATAAACTAGTGAATTTATCCAACGCTTCGCGGTGAAAATTTGATGGATATCTATTTTTTCTGTTACGGTATCGACAATCGCTATAGTCAACGAAAGAGAAAACTTTACATCAATCGAAAACACTAAAAACAAATATTGACACCGGTACTGATGTTGTTTAGTTATATCAGTTTGGTTGGTTTGCATTTCATGTTTATTTTTACTCAACATTGAGATATAAATTTTATTGAAAACATATACTGTATCGTTATCGTACCAAACCGAACCAAAACCAACTGAACAACATATGTATTGGTACCAATGTTTATTTTTATTGTTTTTTCTTTTGTTAAACTAACATCGTATCACTATCATACATGACTAAACCAAAAAATGTCGGTATTGGTACGTATTCATTTTATGGTTTCTTGTTTGATAACGGATATAGTGCCGCTACCTTAGTGAACTTAACCGAAACAGAACGAACAACATTGGTTTCAGTACTCCTATTTATTTTTATTGTCTTTTCTTTCAATAAATTGACACTGTAGCGCTACGCTACCGTACCGAATAACACCATTACCAGTATTCTTATTCATTTTTATGATTTCAGGTTTAGAAAAGTTTTAATTTCTACAACTTTTTATGCGACGATAAATGAATATCAGTACCAATACTGTGACAATCTAAACCGATCAATACCGTTTGAACAAAATTAGTGTCGGTACCGGTGTTTGTTTTTATCGTTTTTTATCGATGTAAAACATTTGTTGATTTCTATACCAAGTGCATATATCGGACCTCTACTATAATGAAGCGAACTGTGGCGTACTGATCCAATGCCCATGGTAACGTACTGTCACAATGTCGCGGGCAAATAACTTAGAACGCAGGTTATTAATAATAAATCAAATTGAATAGTAAACAAAAAAACTATTAAAATTTAAAGATAAATACTTAAAAATTGTTGTGTACTATTCATCAGCACTTTTAATTCATATGTATAACTGGAGTACCTACGTAGCAAGAAAAATTAACCAGAATTTGAGGAGGGAAACTTTTAAGTTTTAAACCAAAAACTAAGTTGAGTCGTGCAGTTCATACCTTTGCCAGCATTGATTTGTTCAAATATGTTGGTGTTGGCACTGTGCAAGCCGCCAATAAGGACTAAGTTGAATCTTTTTAAGAAAACAAAACTGAACCACAATAAGCAACCAATCAAACTCAATAAAAAAACTCGTATAGATGAAAACATAACCCTATTTCACCAAAATCAAACCAATAACCCAATCAATCGTTGATAAACACAATCATAACTGTTGATAAACACAATTATAACTGAGTACACGTGCTACTCTTAGATGTGCATAAACATATAGATGCTAATTTTGAAAATTGACTCGATAAAGGCGTCGTGGGTGCACCCAACGGATTACTACCATCTTCACATGACCAAATCTTAGTGGGTGCACCCAACGGATCACCCCCGATTCCACAAAACATATCACATTCAATCACTAAAGTTTCATAATCTCAAAAGTTACACAATGATGTGAATGATGTGAGAAGGAATGTCAAAACTGAAATCCGCAATTTCAAAGCATTTAACCTCGACTAAACAGTTTTGATCACTGATAATAATAATTGTCAATTTATGCCGTAAAAATCATTGATAATAATTGAAGGCAGATGATTCAAATCTTATTTGAAAACAATGCAACCCATCCTCTACATTTTATGATCTCATATCTCAAAAGACCACATTCCTGTAGTTCCATAAAAAGACCAACACTTTCTTTCGCATGTCAAAAATTCACATCCAATATCTTAAGTTTCATACCTTCATATGCATTTTCATTGTCATAACTTGAACTGTTACACATTATACTAACAAAAAATACCCCATTTTCATCAACCATTTAGCTGCTAATCACATCAATGTGTTGAGAAAGGCCAAAATACAATCATGCAAATTCCAAATATTCAACCATAAATCATGCCTTAAAATATTTACATAACTGAAAAATTAGATGAAACAGAGACAATGATACAACATAATAATTCTCAACTCAGTTTCCCCAAATCCACCCTTTGATAAGAGCTTTACCGGAATCATTGATCATGCCCGATACAATCATCATCGGTCCTTGAACCTTTAAGAAAGCCAAACTTACAGTGTAAAAAGGCGCCGTAATCTTGCTGGAACCCTAGTTGAGTCACCAGAGTTCGTTTCTGAATTCACTGCCATCCCTATAACTAGAAACTCCATCATTGCCTTCTTAATCGTCATTACCTTCAATTGAACGGCGACCGGAACCCTGGAACTTAGCCCACCCGATAGCGATTTTGATAAAGAAAACACTGCCGATACCATGTTTCATAGCGGAACCCTAACCGCCGCCACCGCTAATCACTGAACCTTTTCGCTGCCATCTCCGTCATCATCATCGCTTTGTAACCATAATCGCTATCATCGTCGTCTTCCTTATCTCACATCTTTCTCCTATTGTCTTAGTGGTATATTTGCAATAGAATAGTTGGTGACTGAGGAGTGAGGATGAAGATGCGTATTGTAAGGTGAAATACCAAAAGTAACCCTTTTCTACTGTTCAAAAGGTTGGTTTATTAATATATACTAGTGATATTCCCCCGCGCTTCGCAACGGGGATTAAGTCGGTATCAATTTGGTTCGTTACAGTACCTGCACTCAATATAGTAATTGAAAGAGAAAGCACTACATCGATCGAAAACAAAAAAAACACATATTGATACGGTACCTATATATGTTGTTCAGTTGATATCTGTTCGATTCGCTTGCATTTTATTTTTATTTTATTTCAACATTACGAAAATATTTTTGATAATGGATATTCTGCCACTATCGTACCAAGCCCAATCGAAAGCAATTGAACAATATTTGTATCGGTACCAAGATTTTTTTGTTTTTAGCTTTTTTTGCTTTCAACAAACTGATCCGATATCGCTACCATAGTGTACCGAACATCGGTACCGGTATACATTCCGTTTTATTGTTTCCTGTTTGATAACAGGTACTTTGATTGTATCTTAAAAGTTATATGAGAGAAAAAAATATACTTAAATCAATTAAAGTAACAAACCATTAAAATAATAAAACCTTAGAAAAAACAATATTGAAAAAAATCAAAAACAATTGTTCCCCTCTTTTTATTTCAATATTACGATGACGATGTATATTTTTTAAACGGATATTGTGTAGCTATCATACCAAATTCAATCAAAACCGATTGAATAACATTTGTATCCGTATCAATATTTATTTTTAGTGTTTTTTTGCTTTTGATGAATTAATATCGTATCGCTATCATACCGTACTGAACAACATCAGTACCAGTATACATTCATATTTTTTATGATTTCTTGTTTGATAATTGGTAATTTTATCGTATCTTAAAAGTTATATAAAAATATATATATTTAAATCAATTAAACTAATAAAACAATATAATAATAAAAATCTAGAAAAAAACAATATTAAAAAATTAAGAAATACTGTTCATGGTCTCTTTAAATTAATATGTATAATGAGTGGTACTTCCGATGTTATCCCAACTTAAAGTGTAACACTCTGTCGATATATGTATATACATACATATATATGTATGTATACATACATACATATATATATGTATATATAGGGTCAGGATTTATAGAAAACGGTAGAAAGTGTAAGAACGGTGAGAACGCTTATTGATCGTCCAATCAAACCAATCTATGGATTAGATTGGCGCGGTGGCATTTTAGTAAATAACACCAATTTTATTACGTGGATGTGCGTCATTAAGGGTAAAAAGGTAAAAAACCATTCCTCACATAAAACGCTATTGAAAAATAAAACGCCAAATAAATACAAAACGCCAATTTTATCACTGCGTACTTTTTTATGTGTTTTTATTTAAGCTCTTTGGCTACAAAAACGCCATAAAAATGAAACGCCATTATATATAATGCCAAAGCTTACATCCGGATAAATGTTAACTACATTTTTTGTTATAAAAATAACATCCCGCCTAAACTACGCGCCAAAAAAATTCTATAAATAGAAACACATCACCACCTTCCGTTTATCACACCAAAAAACACAAAAAAAAAACACAGAGTGGTTGCTAAAAAAATTAACGACTCAATGTAAAACGCCAAAAAATACAACGACAGCAAACATCTTTTCTTTGATCCTCAGTAATGTTCTGCATGAAGCTTCATGTAATGATTTGTTACGTGAGTGTAGTAAGATTTTGTTGCATGAGATGAACAAAATTGAAAAAAGAGGGACCGATGACACCCATATGTCATACTGTCATCTTTGTTCCTGAAGAAGGTTTGGATGATAAGAAGAGACGTATACCAGTGTAAATGCTACTTTGGCCTCAATGAATATAATGAAGACCACAGGCATATAGCATCCACCCACAGGAGGTCGCTCTATGTCTCCAACATCCACAAAGACACTTCAACACATGAACAAAGAAAATAAACAACGCCAAACCCAAAACGCCATTTATTTGTCACATTTCTTGTAGTTTCAAAAGAAAAGGGAGACTGATAACACTGAAGATTTAAAATCATAAATTGCTTCTACTTTGTTCTTTTTTTAATTTTCCTTATCTATTGTTTGTTTTGTAATGTCAGCTAATAAACAACAAAACAATAGTAATGCTATAATGAAAAATATAATAAAACGCCAAAATTAGCAAATACGTGTAAAGCGCCATAATGCCATAAAAACGCCCCAAAAAAACTACCAAACTATAATAAAATTAAGAGTAAACTGCCATTTTGGTCCCTGTGGTTTGGACATTTTTTCCATTTTAGTCCAAATCTCAAACTTTTTAAATCTGGGTCCCTGTGGTTTCATCTTTATTGCCATTTTAGTCCAAAATTCAAAATCCCCTTTTTTTTTACTGTTCCAAAAAGTTTGAGATTTGGACTAAAATGGCAATAAAAGTAAAACCACAGGGACCAAAATGGCAGTTTACTCTTAATTTTGGACTAAAATAGCAATAAAAGTGAAACTACAAGGATCCAGATTTAAAAAGTTTGAGTTTTGGACTAAAATGGCAAAAGTGCCTAAACCACAGGGACCAAAATGGCAGTTTACTCTAAAATTAATTTGAACAACTAATATTATAAAAAAAGCGTGAAACAATGTGCAAAGAATATAAAACAAAAGAAGTCCAATAGTTATCTAACCACCACTAGAAAACAAAACCCCATAATTACAGCCGTCAAAATAGTTGACGTGTTACACCATTAAAACAGTTGTGTCTGAAAACAAAACACAGTAAACTGCAAAAAACATTAAAATGAAACGACGGAAAACATAATTATTAACATTTATTATATTAAATTTATTTATCTTTTCAAAACGCCATAATTACCTGTCATACGTGGGAAAAAAAGTCAATATAAAAGAAGACCATGAGAACCCAATCTCAAACACGCCAAAAAGACTAAAACGCCACATATTCTCCAAAATGCCAAAAAAATTAAAAAATGGCTAAGGTTATTGCATGGAGGTTTGAAAGGAAAGAGAAACGATTCATCGTAAAGTTCTCTAACATGAGAAGGGTAAAGGTAAGAACAATAAAAACCATGATGGGAATGAATGAAAATGTTCAGAAGGATATCCTGGCCCTTGGGGTTCCAATAGACAACGATTATGAAAGAACGAGAACTGTAATAAAAAGACTGGAGAGAAAGTTTCCAGCAGAGAAGATGATGAAAATGATGATGATATTGAAGATACTCATGTACCAAAACTTAGCAGTTGGGTATTGCATGAGGAAGAAGGAACACTTGAAGTGACTTATAAAAACGGGGTGCAATTTTCAAGGCCAATGGAAGAAAATTTGAAGACAGGGTTTCTATCTATCATTGAACAACTCTATGATTTATCACCTTCAAACGATCCAAAATCCAAGGATGCAGTGATATTCAAGAATAGGCTGCAACAAAGAAGAGACGAGCTAATGGCGTTATACGCAAAAATGAAATTTGATGATGAAGAATCTGAAGAAAGTGATGAACAAAGCGATTGGTACATCTCTGATGTAATCCCACCTACGAAAGACTATTAGTTTATTTTGATTTTCGTATTATTGTAGTTTTATAAAATATTAATCTATGGTAATGAATTATTAACAAAAAGATACAAAACGCCAAAAATAACATGGAAAAAGCCATAACGCCAAAAAATTAACTATGTGACACAAAAAGAATTAATTCAACGAGAAGAAATCTGAGAAAAAACAGTAAAACGCCAAATAATTAATAAATCTACATAACGCCAAAATTATCTTGCACGCAAAAAATAAAGAAGCATATCAAACGCGAAAATTGTGAAAGGAGAATAATACTAAAAAGACAAAAAAACCCCTCCGACCATGATCATGCCCTGCGCCACGTGTTCGGGCAGGATGCGTTCTCACCGTTCTCACACTTTTTGCCGTTTTCTCCTGATATATATATATAGGGGATCGCTAGAATGAGAACCACCACGAGTTATGAGAACCACGAGAACCGCGCCCCGCGGGTGGCCGTCGGCGACGAAATTTTTTTTACACCTAGATCCGTATATTTTAGCGGGGGGTTTAAATTTTCGGTTCAAACGGCGCGCCCGAGGGGGTAGTTTTTTACGCCCAAAGTTTGGGTTTTTTTTATTTTTCTTTTTTTTTTACCAAACTTTGGGCGTAAAAAACTACCCCCTCGGGCGCGCCGTTTGAACCGAAAATTTAAACCCCCCGCTAAAATATACGGATCTAGGTGTAAAAAAAATTTCGTCGCCGACGGCCACCCGCGGGGCGCGGTTCTCGTGGTTCTCATAACTCGTGGTGGTTCTCATTCTAGCGGCTCCCTATATATATATATATATATATATATATATATATATATATATATATATATATATATATATATATATATAGGGGAGGGTTCATTGGGGAACACTAAAAAAGTGGGGAACCGGTTAAAAATTATACTTAACATGTTAAAAAAAATATTTTTCTAATTTTTTTTCAGCGCTTTTTCTTAAAAATACAAGTAGAAACATTTTTGATAAAAAAATCAAAAACTAAAAATATAAAAAAATTTAAAAAACAGTTATATCTTATAGAATTAACTTAACATGTTAAAAATAATTTTTTTTTAAATTTTTTTTCAGCGCTTTTCTTTATAAAAAGGAGGAGAATCTAGTCGAGTAAAAAAAAATTTTTTTCTAAAAATTTTTTTTTTAGAATTTTTAAAATTTTTTTTTTAATATTTTTAGTTTTTGATTTTTTTTTATTAAAAATGCTTCTACAAGTATATATAAGGAGAAGCGCCGAAAAAAATGTTTAAAAAATTAATTTTTAACATGTTAAGTTAAATTTTTAAGAGTGTTCCCCGGTTCCCCACTTTTTTAGTGTTCCCCAATGAACCTCACAATATATATATATATATATATATATATATATATATATATATATATAGGGTGGGAGTTGGCTACAAAGTCCATTTTTCCTACAAAGTGTAAAAAGTCATAAAACACCGTAATGTCAATCATAAAACACACCCAAAACACACAAATAACAAAATGAAGATTGTTAAAACGCCATATTTGTGGGTTTTGTATTGTGTTTTGGCTGATAAGGTTTTGATTATCGAATGACTAAAATTAGTGTGTTTGATGTTGATTATCATGTTGTGTTTTATATTTATAGTTTTAAGATGGTGTGTTTGAAGTTTTAATGGAATGTTAGGGTTTAGATATTGTGTTTTAGTGATTTTCACTCTGTTATTTGTGGGTTTTGAGTGTGTTTTATGGCTGAAATGGTGGCGTTTTAAGACTTTGTACAATTTGTAGGAAAATGGAGTTTGTAGCCGAACCTCACCCTATATATATATACACACACATACATATAATGGAAGTATTGATGGAAAACCTACTTAATTGAGAAAACTTTGTAAACCCACATAATTAAGGGGTAGTTTGGTTATTATGTGTGTTGTACCATTCTTTCTTTTTCTCTTTTTTCATGCATCTAACTCCCTCTCTTGTATCTTCTTTATTTTCTCTTCTTTTACACATAACCCACCAACCAAAGCAACCACCCAAATTTAAACCCACCATTCTCTACTCTCTCTTTCCCTTTCAAGATTTTGGGGTGGTTGATTATTACTTGCCATCAACATCATTTCCAAGATCATTAACGATTTTCAAGTGGTTTACGGTGTTCTCATACGATTTTTCTTTGTGGTGGTTTACCATGGCTTTTGGTAACAACATTGACTCGGTTTTCGACTACTATGTTGCCAGATCATTGGCGGTTATGAATCTGACCGGAAAGAAGTTTAAATACGGTCGTTTTACTAAACCAAAGATTTATATGATAAACCATAACTAGGAATATTTTGAACAAGTTATATTATTAGTTGTTTACTAGTAGACTCATATGGGTTTCAACCAAACAAATAGCTAGCAAAACTACAAGGACTGGAATTAAACATATGGCAAACTTTGTTGATATAAAAAAAGAAAGAAAATACGTGTGTGTCTGTGTGTCGAGATATATAGAGAGAAGAGAGGGAGAAACCCCTCTTGTTCAAGAACACAAAATTCAGCAACTAAGGCTTGAAATCATAAGGGTTTTAGTGCATGATTGAAGATTTAGATCTCAAACTATCATCTAAACCCAAGGTATGTCACAGTTTCAGTTTTTGTGGGTTTTCTAGCCTAGGAAGAATCCATGAAATAAATAAGTTGGTGATTTAGTTACACATGAGTATACACTTGTTAATGTGGTTTTTAAATCCCTACGTGTCTACTTTCTACAGATGATCAGCCACACCTGCCTTGCTACTATGTCTATGAGACTCCTATTGGCCCGGATACTGGATAGCTATTGGCGACAAGCAGTTTCATCTTGTTATTGGTAAATCATACGACACATTTAAAGATGTTCTTGCCATGTATAAGACTTATGGCGACCAATGGCGACCAAGCTGGGGTTCAATGTAAAAATATACGTCCATGTAATTTTTTTTTATCTACTAGTAATATTGTTAACAACAACACTAGGTATATATGCAATTAGTGAAATGCTACCTATACACGACCTGAATATATAATGAAGGAATTGTCGTGTTAAAGGTGAAGATGATTATCAAGAACATAATTAACTTTTACGATCTGAATATGTAATTAGGTTTTGTGGTTTTTGTTTACCAAGTCAATATCTAACATATACAGGAAACATGTTTTTTAGCACATACGTATTTTTTTTATTAAGTTTCATGATAATGACAAGTGTTTATATGCAAATATAATATAACATGGTCTAACATGGCGTGTATCTATTTGTCCCTTTAATTTGTTACTCTAGTCTCATATACTACTATTTAGATATATTACTTGTTTACCAATCGATGTGACGTTTTAGGTGATGTAATGTTGTCACATATATAATTTTACTACGTTTAAACTGACACCAAGGGGGTTGCATATATGTAACACATGTTTGTAAGATGTGTTAGCCACGTTACACATGTTACTTATAGTTGTTACATGTGTTACAACGTCAAGGTTCCACATGAGTATACATGTTACACGTGTTACATATAGTTATTACATGTGTTACAACATCAGGGTTACACATGAGTATGCACGTTAGTTCCATCCGTGTCACACCCTAACCGATGGTGGAATCATCGGGGCGCGACACTAGGCGAATCAGATTGCTCAAGAGAATCCATAACAACTATATTGCGATAATATTTATTACATTTGTTATCCCATACTAACAATAATACAATCACGTAAGTTATCACAGATTTCTTGTCCTCTCGAACAATACAAATCCGACAACCTAGATTTTAGGCGAGTTTCTAGACTTCCTAGCTTGCTTTGATGGAGATAGCGATATAACCTGCAACATACGTTAAAACAACGTTAATACAAAAAGTATTGGCGAGTATACAAGTTTTGATAGAGTAACGTAAAAGTAGTAAAAAGTGCTGCGAATTACCAAATACATAAACGGGATACCTCAACATACATGCATAAAGACAGATACTACAGCTAAGTCACTCGAGCTTCGACCGCGATTGCTATTCATCATAACTAGACCCCGTCGGGTGCTATAGTACTATACTAGTTAAGGCGGGACCTCGCGAATATGAGTCCTAGCGCGTATGTAACTAGCATCACGTATAAATATGTATAACAGTCATTCGCAAGTGATAAACAGTTTGATTGAGTAATTCATTTGATAAGTTTGATTTATTAGGAACATATGTTACACCCAAAATGCGATTAAAAGGGGTTCGAGTATACTCACAGTGCGTATTTAGCGAGGATACAACTTGATTGGATCGGTTGCCAGCGCGTCTGAGTTAGCCTAACATCGTATGGTATCGTAAGCGATGCACGATTTAAACGGGAATAGTATCGTACTGACTGGTATCCAGTCGGATGGTGCTCATCTGGTTGGATGAGCTCATCCGGTCGGACAACAGTGGTTTTGGGTCGGATGACAGACATCCGGTCGGATGAGATGTTGTCCAGTCGGATGGTATGTTATCCGGTCGGATTAACAGTGTTTTTGGGTCGGATGACAGACATTCGGTCGGATGACATGGTGTCCGGTCGGATGACATGCTGTCCGGTCGGATGACATGCTGTCCGGTCGGATGACATGTTATCCGGTCGGATGACATGTTGTCCGGTCGGATGACATGCTATCCGGTCGGATGACATGCTATCCGGTTGGATGACCTGTCCGGCGGGTTGACACCATTTCGTTCCAATGTCTTGATTAACTGTTTTTGATGGTTTTTGGAAGGAATACTTGTGGTTTTACTGAGATGGTGTGATATCGTGTTTAAACAAATGGAATTTCATCAGTTTCGACCCGTTCTAACGGCCGGGAACCACCCCGTTCCATCAGATCTGGCCGTTATTGACGGTTTCTCATGTTTAACCCGAAATCGCAGAGTACTTTGATTAGATACATAGATTTTTAGGTGAGAATGTTATGAAAACATGTGGAAATCACCCAGATTTGAGTTGTTCATGGTGAAATGAGGTCACACCTTGAAGTTCATATGAACTCCTGGTGACATCATCTTAGAACACCTCAAGTCAGTAGATTTCACAGTTAAAAGCTGAGTTTTAAAAGATAGAAAGGTGTAGAATCGAGTGTAGATCAGAGAAGTACAAGATTTAGGTTGAAATCTTACCGGAATCACGAGGAATCGAGAGAAAATGGGGTCCAAGAGCTTCTGGCCGAACAGCAGCAGTCACATCAATTGTTCTTGATGTGACTGAGGGGTATTTATTGGCAAGGAGGAGGTGAGGAGGTTGGGTGTGCAGGGTCGGATGGTCATCCATTCGGATGGCCCATCCATTCGGATGGCAATCCGTTCGGATGGCAATCCGTTCGGATGGCAATCCGTTCGGATGGCCTATCCGTTCGGATGGCCTATCCGTTCGGATAGCCATTCCGGTTGGCTCTTCGGTGCGGGGAAATTCAGCGTTGCGATAGTTTTGGGTACACGTTTCCTATATTTAAGTATTATTATCATTGTTATATATCTATTTAATCACTTGGGGCCGTATTTACGTATCCATATTTTAAATTTGCGATACAACTATCCGGGTTTCGTTTCGAATATGCGATTGCTTACGACGCTTCACGGTCATCGGGGAGGGTAGAATAGGTCCTTTCTCGATGTCATCGTGAATGTTATTGTGTGTTTCGAGTACTAAGTTGCATTGCGACACATCACGGCTGTCAAGGAGGGTAGAATAGGTCCTCACTCGACATCTCCGTGGTTGTCAACAAGTGCTAATGTGACGTCATAGTGATAAAATATGCGATAGTAGGCGAAAATATTGCGATATAGCGATGTATGCGATATAGGTACATTATGATCCGAATCTCTGGTGTTAGGCGTAACGAGTATAACGAGTAGTAACAACGCATGAAAGTGCGGGTTGTTACAGTCTCCCTGCTTTAGGAAATTTCGTCCCGAAATCAATCCACAAGAAGGGTCACGAGAGTTAATGCGGATGAAAGTAGCGATTAAAAAAAACGACAAGTCAGCGAGCGATCGATTGAGTATACACATGCGGGGGCATTGCGAAGACTAAACGAGAGCGTCGAGTTGCGGCGATCCGCATGATTAAGGGCGATAACACACATAAGAAGGCGATTCAAAGCATTTTAAATTTTCGAAAATCGATTAATCAGGAAAAAAAAGCTTGTTTATGAAAAAAGAATCTTCCCACGGTGTGGTGTTAACTGGATCGATGCTCACACCAGTGTTATGAGAAGGATTTGTGAGGTTATCAAAAGATTTTTAAAGTGATTAAAACTTGTTTTATGAAATTTTCTCGTCGCGCGACAGTAACGTGAGTCGATTGTCACACCAATGTCTCAAGAAAATCTCGTTTTGTACAAAGGTTTTGGTTAGTTCTTAGAAAAGTTTTTGTAAGAAAAGGTCAGTTTTAAGAATTTACGTAAACAAAGCCCTTTTTAATTATACCAAAAATTTGGATTTAAGGTCGGCCCCGCATGGCACTTTCCCACGAAAGTTCTACAATATGGGTAAAACACTTATATATAGGAAGTAATAGCGGCGTATCCACCATGTTTTATTCGTATGGCTTTCGTCTCATGAGGCAGTGTCATCCGTGTCGACGCAGCACAGACAGAATTGCGATGACTCGATCCAAACGCGAAGGGTTGGATTAAGTCTTGAAAGGACGAACTGAGCGATGAAGTCGTTTTCGAACTCAGTTCAGCGATACAAGTGAGGTAATAATCGATTAATATCACAACATAACACGATAAACGAAAAACGGTGACGATAAGTGAAAAGCGATAAGCGACAAGCGTAAAGCGACGAGCGATAGCGTCACGTGATAACGAAAAATGTCGAGTGAGAAGCGGCAGTCGATGCGTTGCAAGCGATGGCGGCATACAATTCGATTAGATTTAATAACACCAAAATTTTAAACTAACATTAGCCCCATGGCCTTTTTCCATGGAAGTCTGCTGATAAGGCTAAAACACCACTATGTCTTAGGCCCTATTAGTTTCGCCTCGTAAAGCAAGGTCGTGAGTGCTAACATAACGCAGTAACCACAGATAACACAAATAACACAAACAGTGATGGCGATAAGCGATGAGATAGGTTCGAGAAGCGTTGTGGCGAAAGGCGAAAAGTGATGTGCGATACTCGTCAAGCGATTCTCGATACGCGATTCTCAGTATGGATACACAGTAGCGGTAAGCGATAGAGCGATACACGCGCAATAAGGGATTCATAACAACTGACACACACGCGTAAGCGATTAAACGAGATCATAGCGATTCACACGACAAGTGATAACCAGGGGTAGAGATTGCGTGATACACACGATATGCGATTGCGATTTCGAACCACACAATAAGTGATAACGCGAGACACATAATACGATTGCGATTTGCGAGATAGATTATAGCGATAATGCGATTGTAAGCGTGTTGACTTACGAAAAGTCTGTCGATTACACGCCTTGAGTTGCGATTGAGAATGTTACGCCTTGCGATTGTATAGTTTAATGTGTCGAATCTATCAATAGTATAATAGGTCTACGTTCCAACTCCACATGACACTTTCTTCACAAAACTTCGGTTGGCATAGCGGAACACCGTCGTGTTTCAACCATGCGCATCTGCTCCGTGAATAAGTGTCACACTTCGTCAGACATGGTCAAGACGCACTACGCTTAACCATGCCCCGAACGTAAAGGCATCATTGAAACTCACTACGATCTCCATGCACTAACCAAAATAATCCCGTGTGCACCCGTGATTAGTTTGATTCTTGCACGTTTATCGTACCTTATCTCACGAACGCATAATAGGGGTAAAATACATTATATAGTACATAGTGCTAGGGATAGAATCCACTTGCGACGATAGATATAATAAGTTCCACACATAGAAAAGATTGATGGTGATAAGTCGTATTATTACAACAACATTAGAAGCAAAGTAACGTTGCTGTGGGGGACTTCTGCAGAGTCTGCGGTTGTTGCTGAAGTTTCTCAAGGTTGCGGTCTTGTGCGACAGTTCTGGGTAAAATGACCATACCAGTGGCAATTTGCGCAGTAGCGACAGTCAGCTTCTAGAGGGTGATGATACGTACACGTGAAACACAGGGGATGAGTTCCGTTGTAGGCGCGTTTCGATTGAACTGGAACTGTTCGGAGAGGTTCTGGTTGTGCCATTCCAGTTGTTGAAGAGTCTGGGCTCATGGTCTTTCTTTTGCGGCTGGGCTGAGCTTCCTGAGGTGATGCGGTGCCGTCGGCGGATTCGTCTGATGATTTGCTGGAGGCTTCGTCGGTGAAATCTTCAGAAGAATCATCGGTAGAATCATTGGAGGAATCACCGGATGAATCGATGATGATTGTCTGATGAGCTTGTTTGACAGGATTCTTGGAGAAGAATCCGTCCAAGACTCGTTTGTCGTTGATCTCGGCGGCTAAACGGTTGGTCTCTTCGATGGTAGCAGGTCTGGCAGCTTCGACAAAATCGCCCACACACTCAGGCAAGCCGAGAATGTACTTGGGAATGGCTTTTTCTGAAGTGTTGACTTGACTTGGGCAGATTACGCTAAGCTGCTTGAACCTTGCGGTGTAGCCAGCATTGTCACTTCCGTCTTGCTTGATTTCCCAAAATTCATTTTCTAGCTTCTGAACTTCGTGGGGAGGGCAGTACTCTTTCTTCATGAGCTCTTTCAGCTCATCCCAAGAGAGAGCGTAAGCTGCGGAGATCCCACGTTTGTTACGTTCGGTGGTCCACCAGTCGAGTGCTCGTGATTGAAATACTTCGGTAGCGCAAGTAGTACGGAAACTATCGGGACACCCACTTTGACGAAGGGTAACTTCGATAGAATCGAACCACTGGAGTAGTTGAGTCACACCTCCTTCACCCGTGAATTCCATCGGGTCACAGGCTTTGAAGTGTTTGTAGAGAAAAGCAGATTGCGGCGCTTCCGTCTTGGAGTCTTCCAAGGCTCAAGAGTTGCTGAGAGAGTGCACTCGAGCGGCAATTTGAGGAATGAGCTTGACCACTTCCTTGGTCACAAGTGAGGCAATCCTCTTATCGGCACTTCGTTTGGCTCTTCTCCTAGCTGTTCGTCTCGAGGTAGAGTCGTTGGAAGGCATCTAGACAGAGAGTGATTTGGAATGAGATTCGATCATAATGATTTTTGAGTTCGCGATGCGATTGAGCGCGATTAAAACTTGTATCGTGCAATATAAATAGATTTCACATAGGAGCCACATAGGAGACACGACATTCCTAGGTTCTCACACAATGATTTGTTTGTATTTAGATATAGATAGTTGTAGTTTACACTTATACACATACATATCGATGTAGAATACGCGAGGACGCGATGAGAGGTAGTGAACGAGAGCGCAAGCGAGTAACTTGGCATTAGTTTTGTTGCGAACATTTGGTCTTCGTTTTAGATTGCGATGGTTGTGCGAGTTGTGCGTTTTGTAAAACAGGGAGCGAAAATTGATACATTGTAAAATAAACACATAAAGCGTAACCAAGTTTATCGTACGTAAAACCAGCGAGTTGTAGTCTTAGTAAAATAATTGGAGTGCCTCGGGTGTTTAGGCGTTGACTACCCAAGGTAACTCAATTATATTCAACAAGTTCGTGTTACACCCTTGTTATTATTTCACGTTTATCGTATAATTTAAATCCATAATCATGTAATAATAGTCACAATTACACTGAAAATACGGGTTTGCTAAAAACTTTTACAATTTAAAGTGATACAACATAATATGATTTAATTCTTCGTTTTAGAATAACGACGAAACAACGTTGCGGAAGCTTTGTTTAACGTGTGTTCGGTTCTTACTCGATGCTTGATCTTCATCCGGGACTCTCGACATTCACCTGTGATCAAAACCAACTTAAAGGTCAGTTTTGATAATTAAATAACTAATACAACAAGGAAATTAGGAAAATCCAACATTGATATCTTGATCCAAAAACAATTACTTGAATCTGGCCTCCACTGTAACTTACGGTGGACACCGTAAGTTACGGTGGCCCCTGTGTTAAAATTTCTCTACCGTAACTCAGGAGGCAACCACCGTATCGATTTCAGCCCCACCGTAACTTACGGTGGGCACCGTAAGTTACGGTGGCCCCTGTGTTATGCCTCTTCCATTTTGCCTTTTTTGACACGAAAACTTTCGTATCTTTCGATCCACGTATCCGTTTGACCTCCCGTTTCTTCCTACATGATCGTAATTTGATTCTCCATCTTGTAGAGTAAAATTCAACATTTAAAACTAATGAAATTCTAAATCTTTAAGCATTCGGCTTATTGTTCAGAATCAATATTTCAACCCGTTTATATTTAGGACCTCTAAACTTGTTTCTAGTTAGTCATAAATCATAAACTAAGATATCTAACTTTAAATCTCTATCTTGGATTCCTAACTTTCATTTAAAAGATTAGAAATCAAGGCATTTGAACAAAATAATTATACCCTTATACAATTAGCAACTTGGGTTATGTCTCATTTGTTTAAAAGTCACACCTTTTCATTTTATACATACCCCTATAATACAAGGGTTGCGTCTTACCTTCTGACTAACAATCCAAATGACGCCACCATACCCTTACACACCTTCAAATTATAATAACCATTACGAAACCGAACCGTTGTATCCTATTACAACTTATTTTCCCACCGTTTCAAACTATCTTTTAATTAAAAGCTACAACTTTCTAACCACTAATGCCACCGCTTCGGAATTCATCGCTTCCGTTGCATATTATACAAATTGCCACTCAAACTTCTCTGTTCATGTTTATATACCACCGATTCGGCCCAAAAATTACCCCTAATCCTACAACATCTCTGTTATCCACCGATTCGATCGTCTCCGGAAGTCCGTCACTTGCAGCGACCAATAAACCGGACTTCGTTTGTAAATCTTACTTTGTAATTTGTCTTGATTTTGTTGAACACATGGGTTTCTTGATTCAACATCTGATTTTTGTAGTATGTTGTTCTCTATAATCAGGTGGGTCTGTTGCAATTATAACTTTTAGTTGTTTTTGTCTATTAATTTCAACTTATATTTCTCAAATTGTTATTAAATGAACAAATAAAGAAAGAAAATATTCGGAACAATAATATGCATGAAATGAAGTGGTGTGATTGTGATTCATTAATCAACAAATGCATATGATGAATCGGTGTGATTTGTTGACGTGATTTATCTAATAATCATACGGAACAATGTATAGTATACAGATATGTATACAGATATGTACGCATTGCCGCATTGGTGTGACTGTGATTTATTAATCAATAGACAAAAACAACCAAAAAGTGTTATAATGGTTCCAATTCATATTTTAACATTTCTTTTTTTATATAAAACATATATAATGATATGCATATATACTATATGTATGCATTGGTCGACTAATGTAATTTCTTCTACGTAAACCAACTTACAAACTCATCCAAGTAACGGGACGACCTTAATTTGGTTAATTTCACAGGATGGGTGGCTTCCAAGAGATCAATGATAATAATAAACCGGTAGTTTTATTTAGTATATTTGATTCATATTTATCGTTTAAGTTATTTAGTTTATTTAAAATTCGAAGTCATAGGTAACGTATTCGAATATGATTTGTTTTAAGATATTAAATTAAATAAACCAGCCAGTAGCATAGGATTTCGTTATTGTCATTGTTTTGTAGGCTAAGGATAATGCACCAAGAAAAAAATGTTTTGAATAAACTTAGGGATTTTTCGCATCTAATATCTAATAGAGTGACACTAAAATATTCATAATTAACATCCCGCTGCAACGCGCGGGTTGGCGTCAACTCGTTAAATACAAGAAATTATATATTTTGTTTTCATCCCCTTCACCCGGCCGTGTCAAAAGATCACCCGGCCGTGTCTGCTTAACATATATTTTTCACAGCCGCTTCACCCGGCCGTGTCAAAACTTCACCCGGCCGTGTCAACTCTGCACGTTTATTTTTCATCAAATTTGCATCCAAACTCATTTTAATTGCTTGGGGTTCGTTTCTTAACATGTCTAAGCTATCATCCATTACCCGGATCCATTATTCATATAGTTTACGCTCCTGTTACCTGGTTTACGTTTTTCTTTATTACACTTAAGCCAACATTTTACCACCTACTTTATTTTGACCCGTTTAGAAGTTTTCATGCATTTGAGCATTCAAACTCGCTATTTTCTTTTTGCGCCTCTTCTCTTCTTGCTAATTAACTACTTATCTTCCACCCAAACTATTTCTATGGTGGATTCAACATAATGAACACCTTTTTCCCAAAGTTTACCCATCAGTTGGTCATTTTACGCAAATGACCATTTTTGAGCATTTGACCCACGAATGTGTATTCCTATGACTTTTATTCATATTTAATGATTCCCTAATCTTAATACAACTTCCTAAACAACCCCTATGGGTCGTTTGTTTTGGTTAACTTTAGTGCCTCACTTTACGACGAGGGACTTTGCTAAATATTTGACCAAAAATTGTATGTTTAACTAAAAGCTTATTTATGCGTACCTGGCCCGGGTCAAAGTACTGACCCGTTTACATAACTTTTGCTTTAAATCTGTCTAGTTAAAGCAACGCAAGCTTATGTTATTTCCTGTGATTACAAAACTCAACAAGCGATTGTCAAATGTTATTGTCAAATGATGTTAACCACACCATTTGACCCATTTAGTCTAATTGACCATTTGTCCGCATGAAATGGTATTTAATTACCATTTCACCCCTTTAAACCTTTCCCGGTTTTCCTTTGAACTTGTTTTACTTAAAACCGTTTTTATTTATTCGTCATTACATGACTAATTTACCATTTTACCCCTTTTACTATAAGTCATGATTTCTTACCATTTTCCCTCATTCCGACTCTCATTGAATCGTGTCAGAATATCATATACCAACCACTTAGTAGCATTCATATCAATACTTGAAATTTAGTAACTTTGCAAATAATGTAAAGGGGCGTAAGCTCTACTTACCTCGCATCCGAATACGCTTTCTTCTCGTGCTTGATTCGTTTGACCGCTTCTTTCCCAAGCCTCCACCTAGCTCGTTAGGCGACAAACTATCATCATTCACAAGGTGGTTAGATTAGTCATTTCAATTCACGACTATTCCACCTTACGTATTTTCTATGTCGAAACCACTATTCGACTTTATCATTGGTTAGTTTGACTTTTATAGGTCAACTAACTTAAATCATACAATAGGCATAATTAAGTTAAATCAACATTATGATTAGAACCAGTTTTAACCCTTATTTCACGTAATTCGTCAAACAAGGCAATTACGCGTTTCATTAGTAATTTCAACATATAAACATTCACTTAGGCATTTTAACAAACACCTTGGGGGCATAATTTCTCATATTTACTAACTAGTTCATAACTAGTTATCTTTACCAAGATTTACATCAACACATTCAAACCTCAAAGTCTAGTGTTCATGAACTACATCTAGAACTTAAATCATAACCTCAATATTCATCAATCTTACATTCTAATCTGAGTGTTCATCATATTAACATAAAACCCACTTAGCACATAATAGGGTAATTACCAAATCCCTAGTTTTGACAACAATTCATCAAATTTTCTACTAGGGTTTGTTTCTAAACCAAGATATAATCACAATAACACTCATAGACTCAACATTCATTCTAGAATGGAAAAATTACACTTTTCGTCCTTTATGTTTATAGCTAGTTGCAATGGATGACCTTTACCTTTAATAATTACAGCCACAGTCCTTTATTTGGAAAACTCGTTACACATTTCGTCCTTTAGTACTAACCAAGTTAAAATATCCAGTTAAGTCTATTTACTTAAGGGCAGTTTAGTCTTTTTACTTAATAATATAGAGTATTAATAAAATAAAATAAAATCAAATATAAATACTCATTTTCTCTTTCAGTCTCTCTGTCACTCTTTCTCCTCTCAATCTCTCTCCTGTTTCTCTCTCTATTCAGCCAACCTCCATCACCACCACTACATCCAGCCACCACCACCGTATCCAGAAACCGCCACCACCAAATCCGTCCACCAAGCACACAAAGACAAACCTAATGCCATTTACCATACCCTTCAACTCACAACCAGTCACCTCATTTGACCGTATCCAGAAACCGCCACCACCAAATCCGTTCACTACAGGGGCAAATCTGCTGCAATGGTTTCCCCAAATCTCAAATTTAAAGGAAAAATATATGAACCATCACCTGTAATCGAAGAAATCAAACCTTCAATCACTTCAATTAAGGGTTTATTTCACTCATGATCTGATCCTACAACTCGTCGCTCAAAACCCTAAATCACCCATCTCATCAAATCAGATCTGTTTGGCGACGACCGAAGAAGAAAGCTTCGATTTGTGAATCGAAGGGCTTGATGGTGGTGCTCGTGCTTGCGGTTGTCGGAGGTTTGGGGTGGTGGTGCTAATGGTTGCGGTTGCCGGAGGTTTGGTGGTGGTGGTGCTTGCGATTGCCGGAGGTTTGGTGATGGTGGTTGTAAAACTTTTATATAAATTATTCTCAAACATGACACATGGGTTGTTGACGGTACAGGTGGCTATAACTTCAGGACAAGGACCCTATTTGGAAACTGTGAGAAAATCAGCAAGAACAAAGTGCGTTTCTTTGGCTCAGATCTACAAACATGAACAACAAGAATATTCAAGAACAAAGCACCAAGCGGAAACTCGATTCAATCCAAGATTAATCCTCGAAGCATCTGCAACACCGCCGGAATATTCTGTGAACGGAGAATCTCCAACACCACCACCGTCCTCAAAGTCACCCGAATCGTCCTCAACCACCGCCGCCTGAGAGGATCCATCTCTCCATCGATCGGAACACTATCGGAGCTCAAAGAACTCGTTCGTTCCAACAACCACCTTGTGAACCAAATTCCGGTTCGAATTTCCAGTTGCCGGAGATAGAGTGAGAGAGAGGTGAGACGGGAGGTGACAGTAATTGTGGTGGTGGTGATGGGTTTGTGGTGGTGGCTGGTGAAGAAGAACAATAGGTAGGGTTTTATACTTTGTTTTTGTTATTTTTTAAGTTATTTTTTAATTTATAAATATTAATATACTTTAAAATAAAATGATAGGGTAAAATGACTGAAATACCCTTATGTGCCTTGCACATGACCACACTTAACTGATAATTTTAGCTGGGTTAGTACTGAAGGACGAACGGTGTAATGAGTTTTCCAAATAAAGGACTGTGACTGTAATTATTAAAGTTAAAGGGTATCCATTGCAATCTGATACAAACATAAAGGACGAAAAATGTAATTTATCCTTCTAGAATTTTGATTATGATTGTTCATCATAATCTCAAAGTATCACCAAATCATAAATTTCAACATACCTTGTAATCCCCACGACTAGGTGATCACGAATTTGTAAACATGCAGACGATTTGGGTTTGATTTGAGCTTCAATTTGAGAGATTTGTTGGATTTAGGGCTAGAGCTCCATGGGAGCTTTCTCCTGGCCATCCCACGCACGCACGCACACACACACTTTTAATGTGTGTTGTGTTTTTTTTAATAAAACAAGTTTCCCACTTGTCCATATTAGTCCCTCATGTTTTATTTTGATCAAATGAAGCTATATCTCACCATTAGTTACTTAATCACATGCTACTAACTAGGTTAATTACTCCTAGTTACTTTAACGGGTTCGGGAAGTTATAACCCGTTATGTTTTAAGCCTCGTTAATTTGGCCTTTTTGTATACTTTGTTTTCTCAAAGTATTTATTCCCCTTTTAATTAATATTAGGTTTATTTATTTGAGTCCTAATATTTACTGGGTTAATTTTTACCACTAACGGTATTTTACCCGTCTTTACTATTAACGTTGTTTGATTACCAAACCCGTTTTTGGGATGTTACAGTTCATGCACACGTGTTGACCTAGAAGACTTCATGCTTCCACTGGGATGCAGCTCATGGCATTTGTCTTCCTAGTCACCGCGTGGCTTGAGTCGTTGTCATGATCGAGTCCTTGGTGAGAGCTTTTTGAAAACCATTTTAAAGAGTGGAACGGTTCATTAAGGTACAAGTTTCACTTCTGACTTAACGACTTCGTTCCTATTTGTGGTTATGTTCTTCGAATAAATTCGTGAGTTCCACTAGAGTTCGAAATGGAGACTTTCGTCGAGATGTGGATGTCACTCCTAACTCGATGAAAGGTTCTTGTGCTAGAAAATGCGCTGAGTGAGCAATCCTATCGAGAGTTCTTGGCTTTCACACCTGGTCTCGACTGGATTACTCGGTTGTGATATGCGAGTATTTTCGAAAACATGTGCATTGTGTCAGCCTTAGGAAAGGCTAAGTAGTATTTCAGCCTTAGGAAGGGTGTCTTCGTGTGAAGCTGTAGTACGCGGTGTTCACACAAGGTTGTAGTTTTTAGCAATTTCGATCTAGAGTATCAAATAGGCCCAATACAAACCCTACTGGGCTCGTACGAGTCGGCCTGTTGGTACTTAGACTATAGACTAGGTCAATTTCTAAGACGTCGACCCGGACTAGGTCGAGTCTTGCTTAATTCCCTATAGTTATGGCTCTGATACCAATCTGTCACACCCCAACCGATGGCGGAATCATCGGGGCGCGGCACTAGGCGAATCAGATTGCTCAAGAGAATCCATAACAACTATATTGCGATAATATTTATTACATTTGTTATCACATACTAACAATAATACAATCACTTAAGTTATCACATATTTCTTGTCCTCTCAAACAATACAAATCCGACAACCTAGATTTTAGGCTAGTTTCTAGACTTCCTAGCTTGATTTGATGGAGATAGCGATATAACCTGCAACATACGTTAAAAAAACGTCAATACAAAAAGTATTGGTGAGTATACAAGTTTTGATATAGTAAGGTAAAAGTAGTAAAAAGTGCTGCGAATTACCAAATACATAAACGGGATACCTCAACATACATGCATAAAGACAGATATTACAGCTAAGTCACTCGAGCTTGGACCGCGATTTCTATTCATCCTAACTAGACCCCGTCGGGTGCTATAGTACTATACTAGTTAAGGCGGGACCTCGCGAATATGAGTCCTAGCGCGTATGTAACTAGCATCACGTATAAATATGTATAACAGTCATTCGTAAGTGATAAATAGTTTGATTGAGTAATTCGTTTGATAAGTTCGATTTATTAGGAACGTATGTTACACCCAAAATGCGATTAAAAGGGGTTCGAGTATACTCACAGTGCGTATTTAGCGAGGATACAACTTGATTGGATCGGTTGTGAGCGCGTCTGAGTTAGGCTAACATCGTATGGTATCGTAAGCGATGCACGGTTTAAATGGGAATAGTATCGTACTGACTGGTATCCAGTCGGATGGTGCTCATCCGGTCGGATGAGCTCATCCGGTCGGACAACAGTGGTTTTGGGTCGGATGACAGACATCCGGTCGGATGAGATGTTGTCAGGTCGGATGGTATGTTATCCGGTCAGATTAACAGTGTTTTTGGGTCAGATGACAGACATTCAGTCGGATGACATGTTGTCCGGACGGATGACATGTTCTCCAGTCGGATGAAATGTTGTCCAGTCGGATGAAATGTTGTCCGGTCGGAGGACATGTTGTCCGGTCGGAGGACATGTTGTCCGGTCGGATGACATGTTGTTCGGTCGGATGACATGCTATCCGGTTGGATGACCTGTCCGGCGGGTTGACACTAGTTTGTTCCAATGTCCTGATTAACTGTTTTTGATGGTTTTTGGAAGGAATACTTGTGGTTTTACTGAGATGGTGTGATATCATGTTTAAACAAATGGAATTTCATCAGTTCCAACCCGTTCTAACGGCCGGGAACCACCCCGTTCCATCAGATCTGGCCATTCTTGACGGTTTCTCATGTTTAACCCGAAATCGCACACTACTTTGATTAGATACATAGATTTTTAGGTGAGAATGTTATGAAAACATGTGGAAATCACCCAGATCTGAGTTGTTCATGGTGAAATGAGGTCACACCTTGAAGTTCATATGAACTCCTGGTGACATCATCTTAGAACACCTCAAGTTAGTAGATTTCACGGTTAGAAGTTGAGTTTAAAAAGATAGAAAGGTGTAGAATCGAGTGTTGATCAGAGAAGTACAAGATTTAGGTTGAAATCTTACCGGAATCGCGAGGAATCGAGAGAAAAGGGGGTCCAAGAGCTTCTGGTCGAACAGCAGCAGTCACATCAAGTGTTCTTGATGTGACATAGGGGTATTGATAGGCAAGGAGGATGAGAGGAGGTTAGGTGTGCAGGGTCGGATGGTCATCCGTTCGGATGGTCATCCGTTCGGATGGCCCATCCGTTCGGATGGCCCATCCGTTCGGATGGCCCATCCGTTCGGATGGCCATTCTGGTTGGCTCTTCGGTGCGGGGAAATTCAGCGTTACGATAGTTTTGGGTACGCGTTTCCTATATTTAAGTATTATTATCATTGTTATATATCTATTTAATCACTTGGGGCCGTATTTACGTATCCATATTTTAAAGTTGCGATACAACTATCCGGGTTTCGCTTCGAATATGCGATTGCTTACGACGCTTCACGGTCATCGGGGAGGGTAGAATAGGGCCTTTCTCGATGTCATCGTGAATGTTATTATGTGTTTCGAGTACTGAGTTGCACTACGACACGTCACGACTGTCAGGGAAGGTAGAATAGGTCCTCACTCGACATCTACGTGGTTGTCAACAAGTGCTAATGTTACGTGATAGTGATAAAATATGCGATAGTAGGCGAAAATATTGTGATATAGCGATGTATGCGATATAGGTACATTATGATCCGAATCTCTGGTGTTAGGCGTTACGAGTATAACGAGTAGTAACAACGCACGAAAGTGCGGGTTGTTACAATCCGGTTATTAGTAAATCATACGACAAGTTAGAAGTTGTGCTTGCCATATATAGTGTAAGTTGGGTTCTTTACAAAAAGAAAAGTCAAACGAAGGTAAGGAATGGTTTACCCACGCATAAATACCTTAGGTGCTATAAGGGTACAAAACCTCATAAAAAAGATCCTTTGACACACTTTGTGGGTCTTCTACTATGAACAATCACACTTATTGCTGGCGCATATAAAATCTCATAAAAATGGC
>JARYGA010050960.1:0-42462 GCA_030545235.1 Helianthus tuberosus | reverse complement strand
CATCAGTCTTTACAGATCTTGAGGACTTGTGTGGTTCCTGAGAAGCATGCGAAACAGGTTTAATTTTATCCGTAGTAACAAAATTACATTTAGTTGGATTTGTTGATCTCGATTTTGGTGGAACATATTTTGTTTCACCTCCTCTTTTAGTCTGTTTTACCAATAGATTTTTAGATTTATCAGCTTTATTAGGCAAAACAACTGAATTTAAATCCACACAAATAGAACCAAAATAAATGTCAGAACATTCATCGCTCTTAAAAACAAAGCCCACACTATCCGAAGCATTAGAAGAAATCGAAATATTGTTTGACTTTTCAGAAATTAAAGCATTGTTTTTCTGAATTTTATTTTTCAAAACAACTAAAGCAACATCATCCTCATCCACCCAATCTTTAATAATTACTTGGTCTGCATTTGAAGCAATAGGGTTAGTAACGTTCATTTGCTCACAAACGGTGTCACACGATGCAGTAGTATCGCTTTCAACTTCTAGTGACAGCATTGATTCAGAAGTATCAGAATTATCTTCGTTTGAAAGTCTAGCAGGGGCTTCTATGGTCTCATCACCATTTGACTCAACAGGAGCTCCTGATGTTGATTCTGATTCTTCGTTGATCAAATCTGATTCAACTGTTTCAGATGATTCGTTGGTGGATTCTACAGAATCAATTGACTCTGAATTTTCACAGTCAGCCTTTTCTGTGGAATCACATGTCGAATCAGATGAAACTGATGATTCAGTAAGTTCATCAGACTGGATTTTAGTTTGAGGTGACTCAGCTTCTTCAGGTGATCCATCGTTGACCTCGACCGATTCAACCATTTCTGATTTCTCACAAGTGGTTGTCTCAAAGGCGTCACAAGTTGAATCACACGAGGAGGCTGACTCACTCTGTTTGCCATTTCTAAACTCTTTCATAATATCAGCCAACCCTTTTATCATGGCAAAATCAATATTATCTAGCTTCACTTCAGACTCTTTTACTTCAGACTCTTGTGTTTGATGTTGCGCTTCAGGTGAATTTTGTGAAACACATGACTCTACATTTTCCAGTACTTGAAAATGTTTATAGATATTTACGTTATTCTCAAAATTTAGGGTTTTGGTGTGATTTGGAACATTTTCAGGTTTACTAAATGTTTTTTGATAAGCCCGTTTCTCCAAAATAATTTCAGTTTTATCATGCCTTGTGATTTTTATTTTTCTAGACTTAGCAGGTTCAGCTTTCTTGTCCTCTGGTTTCCCATATACCATTTTGGGTAGATTATCTATCTCCTCTTCAGTCATAGGAATTGAAGAGTAATTGTGATTGTATGGTGGAGGTATGTATACAAATCCCAATCCTTTGTTCCTCACTTCCTTTTTGCTGTATTTCAACTGTTGATTAACCATTTTCTCGACTTTTTCACTAGACACGTCAAACTTTTTAAAATTAAATTCCGTGTTTTCATAAGGTGATTTTAAATCATTAAGTTCAACAGTTAATTTTTCAGACAATTCTTTGAAGTGGAGATATCTACAATTTGCCTCACTCAGATCGTTGCAACTTACGGATATCACACTTTTGCGCCTCCACCATATCCTTGTATCCATTCAGTTTCTTTTTAATTTCATAACTATTAGATCTTGTATATTAAAGTTGCATAACGAGCGAGTCTGCCTACTCCTTGAACCCTTTAACCTTTTCCCTACATTTAGGAGTACAGCAAATATTATCTACTATATACCTCAGCTTCAGAAGGAGTGTAGCCGCTCATTTGAGCCATGAGGGCTTTATAGATTGTTCCCTCAATGATTTCAGTGGCCGATTCAATGTCTTCTTCACCTCTACCAAAAGAGCTTGATTTGATTGATATAGAGTTTCTGGAGTAAGCTGCAGATCATTCATTTGTTGTGTCCAATCGAAGCCCCCCTCCATCTTGAACCACCAGAGCACTTCCAGGATTTGCAACTGATTCTGATGAGATTGTATGATTTCTGGTTACTATGTTTGAGGGTGAACCTTGAACAGGACGAGAAACAGTGATGTTTGAGGTGGACACCGCGTTTGGAGTTGGTCGCGTAGCTGAACTAACAGTAACAGTAGAAGTGGCCGGATGAGCTTGGGTGGATGCAGGTGTAGTTTGAGGTGTAGGCTGTGGTGTTGATTGAGCTGGATTCACTTGTTGAGCAGGAGCAGGAAAGTAACCAGATTGGTTAATGTAGGTTCCAACATTTAAGGGAAACAGAACAGTAGAAGGTGTTTGAAACGAGCCAACTCCTTGTTGAGATACCAGTGCGGTGTTCGTCAGCACACATGCGTTGTTGTAGCTTGCAGTGTGGTTGTAAAGCCTTTGCTTATCATCCATCTCATAGGATTTAAGCTGTGATATCAATTCAGAAAAAGTCATTCTGGTCAAATCCATGCTTCTCTTAATAAGGGTCACGTTTGTATCCCAGTTTCTTGGAAGGGCATTAAGCAGTTTCTTGTTGATAATAGAGTTTTCCAACTTGATATCATGTGTTTTTATGTCACTAATCAAAGCCACAAATCTTTGAATCTGATTTTCCAAAGTTTCTCCTGGGAAGTGATTGAACAAATTGAACTTTTGTGTGAGCATCTCCCTTTTGCTTTCCTTCATCTCCTTGTTTCCTTCACACATGGCTAAAAGTGCTTCCCACAGTTCTTTGGCAGAAACAACATCCCGAACTCCAACGTCAATTTCTGGTTCCAGTGCAGAGTGCAGCATAGCGAGAGCTTTGTCATCAACGTCGAGTTTCTCATGATGTTCGTCAGTATATTGCGACTCAGGCTTAGGTGCAGTAGTTCCCTCAACATTGTTTACGACGTAGGTGATCACTGTTGGTCTATTGCAGATGGACCTCCAAGCCTTTGGATCTTTGATTCTCATATACTAGATAAACCTGAACTTCCATTCTGAAAAGGATCCCCCAACATCAGCCTGGGAATCTTATTGTTGGTTCTAATTATGTTATCTAGATCCTGATTAATATCAGCTTTTTCAGTCAATCCCAATTGGTTAGTTTGATCCATTTCTAAAAACAATTAAACGTATAAGTAACAGACAATTTAAATATAAAACAATTGATTAATGGCCTTTATTGTTACAATACAGTTCAATAACAGTTCAGAAAGTCCAAAAATTTGTCAAACAGTCCAACACAATATAAGGTTCCGAGTAGGAATCCAAACAGTCAAATTGGCCGCACACTTCAGTCGCACACTTAAAAGCAGTCGCACACTTGAAAAAGTTCAAATACAAGTCGTACAGTCCAATAGCTGAACTTGCACACTTTCAAAGGAACCCTTACAATTTCACAGACCAGATAGTCGCACAGTCCAAGAACTGGGTCGCACAGTTCAAAATTTAGAGTCGCACAGTCTGAACCTTCAGTCGCACAGTTCAAAATGAACAGTTGACCGCACACTTAGCTTCAGGTCGCACACTTGGATCTGAGTCGCACACTTGACTTAAATTTTGGGCCTGATTCCTTAAAAGCCCAAATGATTGTCAAGAGGTTTCAGATGTCGCACACTCCTTTTGGGCTCGGACACTCTTCCCAAGCCCAAACCAAAAGTTCAAAAACACGTGAACTCGCACAATTGAAGTCGCACATCATGCTTTTGGAAATACGATCCTGTTTTTGGAAAATTTCAATCATAAGAATTTTTCAACTAAATCCCGAAAGATCCGGTAATTTTATCTCCCAATTCTGCTTGAAAATAACGTGCAACAACTTTCCAAAAATTTTGCAAACACAAACAATCTTGCACACCAACCGATTAAACCCAAAAATTGTTCAAAAATTTAATGAATAACTGATGAACTTCGAAGCACAAACCCATAAAGTTTAAAAATTTCAAGAGCACTTTTGATAAAAAAATGCACTTTCTGGGTTTAAATTATGCTGAAAACACAATCGTTAATTTTTAAATGTAAAAATCAGAATTCAAATCTCAATTTTAACACTTAAAAATACCCAGTTTTATGAATAATTTTCATCAAAACCAACTGATTTTGCATTTTAAACACAGTAATTTTGTTTCATAGAGAACAATTTATCTTATATTGAAGCAAAATAACAATTTTAGATTAGAGTTTTGTGGGTCTGATCCTCAACTCTGGTCGATTTCAAGAGTCAAAAGCAGGGTTTTTTTTAGGTAGAAAAACCTGCGACTTGTATACTTTAAAACCAGAGAAACAATTCGACAAAAAAAAAATATAAATCTGATTGAAAAAACGAAAAACAGACCTTTTTTCTTTTCGAAATGAGCACCGATCAGCACCAAATAGTATTCAATCTTCAAGATATCCGATCCAGCCAAGCCTTCGCAAGACTACTTAGGCTCTGATACCAATTGTAAGTCCCAAAACTACACAATCGGATATCAAACACCAAAAAAGTAGCGGAATACAAGCAAGATGTAGAAGATTGAAAAGCAAATGTGTTGATTCAACAAACTAGAACACACGAATTCTTGGATCCGTCTGGTATCCTAGTCGCACAAAGTAACAAAGTTTGCAAAAGAATCAACAACCAAAACTAAGTTAGGAACCTCCTATTTATACTACTATAGGAAGCCCTATTACATTGGGCCAAGCCCATACCCCATTGACTACAAAACAACCTATCAAGCCCACATAATATATCGAACCCAACCCACATAAAGTAACCCAAGACAGAAGCAAACCTATACTAAATTATGCCCTTACACTTTTTCAATAACCAGTTTTTAAAATATTGTTGAGAAAACGGATTAAAAATCATTTTCTTTAGCAAATTATATGAAAGCTTTGTATTCGTGAAACTTCGTATGTGTAACGCACTATGTTCGTAAAACCTTGTATTTGTAAACTTTTGTGTTTGTAAAATTTATGTGACCGTCAATGTCCACCCTAACAATGACAACATGCATGAATGAACTTATGAGTTGTGTTTGTATGTAACATGGTAGGTAATTGTAAATTGTATTTGTAAAATATAAGTTGTGAGTTGCAAATGTAAGGAAATCGAGATCGCTAATGTTTAGCTAGGACATTAAAATGTGTGACGACATAGGAAGCATCCAATCCTAGGCGATTTTTCCGTCGTTTCACGACTGAGACCTAAAAGCACTCTACGGCAAATGCAGGGGCCAAGAGCGAGGCTGCCTATACCCGTTAGATCTAACCTTTCACTCCCCGGTCTAAATGTGTACATGATTAATGGTGCTTAAGTTTCACCCTATTCGTAACATGATATATTGTATCATTCCTTAGTTTAACATACTGTTTGTACGTGTATTTTCCCCAAAGTTTAGAAAACTAGAAAACGTTTGTATGCATGTTTCGAAAATACGCTTGTTTGAAAAACCAGTATATTTAGTATAAACCTTTCGTAAACATTCATTTGCAAGATGGTTTAGAAATCTATAGTTTTCGTTCATCAAAATATTGTGTACTTTTGCGAAACTTGCATGTCTTTCCACCCCTGAAAATATTTATAAAAATATAAAACCGTAAAAAGTGGGGGTGATGAACTCACCTTGATATCCTTGTGCAAAGCTAGCTAAATGTGCATCCATAATGTCGTTTCCAAAGGAGACTCGCTAGGGTTTAATCGATAACATTCCTAACACGGAATAACTATAAGTTCCTAATAAAATGGTGTAGCTAAACTACGTGTCACCGAGATCTACCGAATCGTTAACCGAACAATTCGACGGTAAGTTGTTAACATGAAAGAAACGATTAAGTTATACTTGTTAAGTTTCGTTTAATGTCGGTGAAATTACTAAGTTTTGGAAGTACTTAGTTTTCAAGAGATTTAAAATATATAAATATATCAATAGAATCCCGGTAATCGTCTCGAGAAGTCGTTCGTGCATGTAATGAATATTTATATGAAATTAACTTATTGTAAACTCGTATAATGTATCGTGTCTCGTAGATGTTTGTCAAAATATATGTATATGCCGTTTAGGCGTTTTGAAATATATATAAAAAGTTATATTTGTTTTATAAAGTTTTTTTTTCAAATTGTGAATGTTTATAAATATAATCATAAATGAATTACTTAAAAAAAAAAGAAATTCTGTGTTTTTGAAGTTTGAAACAAGTATAATAGTTATATATATTTTATAACAAGAATCCGAATTGTTTGGTGTTTGAAATAAATATATAAACTATATTTATTTTTATAAGAGAACCCGAGTTGTTTGATGTTTGAAATAAATATGTAAACTATATTTATTTTTACAAAAGAATCCGAGTTGTTTGATGTTTAAAATAAATATGTAAACTATATTTATTTTTATAAAAGAATCCGAGTTGTTTGATGTTTGAAATAAATAATTAATTATACTTGTTTTATAAAAAGTTTCACGTTCGTCTTTCAAATAAAACACGTTCTTTGAAATGTTATCGGCGTAAGTTATAAAGTGTTGTCATAAATAAATATACACTTGTATTTGTTTTATAAAAGATAAGTAAAATCCGATTGGTTTTGTTTTATAATAAAATGCGTTTTGTTTTACGGATTTTCTCGAAAAACGGGCAGCGTTTCCTCTGTTTTTGGATGGCCCCGGCAACACAAGTTGTCGGTATATTTTCAAAACCCAACAAGATTCAATCATAAGATATAAAATTTTGTCAAATATATCAAAACGTAAACTATACTTTAATCGAATCGGTTCAAGCTCGTTTTCACGTAATAAATAAAATCTATAAAAATAACATAAATAGTCGCGCCGTTAAACCTTTACCAATCTCTTGTGTTGAAACGTTGACTGAGTGGACCGGCTGAGTTGACCGAGGCAACCGGGTTGACTCCTGTTGACTGAGTTGACCGAGTTGACAAGAACCAAAATCTTGAACCGATAATCTGACCATAACAGAACCTAAAATTTTGCCGACTTGACCCACTTTGACCGTTGACCAGCTGACCCGAACCCAGCTGACCCGTTGCCTAACGTTGACCCAAAACTGTGACCCATCCATGTCTGTACCGCTGGTGAAACGAACTCGAACTCGAAGTAAACCAACCACAATAATCACCATCTTCCTCATCGACGCCGGCCGGAGGTTGCCGGCAGTGATGTTGTACCACCACCACCATCTTCAACATCGTTATTACCTACCACATCCACTGTCAACCACCACTACTATCCTGAAACGAAAATCAAACGGCCGGGAAGACGGGGATCAAGCCGGATCTAAAATAAAAGAGAAGAAAGGGACCATGGCTTACCGGAAAATCATAATCATCTTCACAGTTGTCACCGGGAATCGACGTCTCCTACTTCTTTGCCGCCGAGCCGAAGGAAAGCCAACGCCGGCTGCTGCCGGCTCTCTCTCCTTTCCTGCAGCTCCCAACTCTCTCGATTTCTCTCTTAATCTTCCTCGATCTCTCCCACTCTGCGCTTTAGCCGCCGTATGCCACCACTAAATGGTGGTGGCCGGTTGTTTTCTGTTCAGGCGAGAGGCTAGAATGAAGGGGAAAAGTGGGTGTTTGTGTGGGTGGTCGTTGTCGGAGAAGCAGAAAAGGAGGCCGGTGGCCGGTGGCCGGCCGGAGCATCTCCGGTCATCGGAGATGATAAAGATGAGGGAGCAGAGAAATAGGGGTTGTTGTGTACGCAGGTATCAAATGAGGAACTAGGGTTTGTTTAGTTATTTATACTTAGGGTTTTAGTGGGCTTGGGCCCCAGGCACACAAGCCCGTTTCGCGAGCCAGATACGTTTTCTGAAGCCCGTTTCCATTCTGCACTTCATGGATCGCCATAAAACACCACTTAAAACTTAAAAACATGCGAAATGGCATCGGTACTTGACGTTTGATGCGTACGTTCGTCGGTTCTGTTAAAAATCACGTAAAATGCGTTGTTTGTCGTTTTAATCCGTTTTTCGATCACGTGTCGACTGAGGATATTAAAATTTAATTATAAATCTAAATATATCATAAGATTTCAGTTTTGAAGGTAATACGCGTCTCTGATGCTTCCATTTCGTTGCCGGTGCGCTCCTGCAGTCGCGTTTTTCGTTCACGTTCGCGTTCGCGTTTGTGACGTACGGAAGCACGATAAATCCGCAAAACTAAATTTATAAGTATAAAATATTCGTATATAATTCGTATTTGTTGGCGTTGTCAGTATTTTGTTCGGTTTTAGTTCGTTACCATTTAATAGTTAGCAGATTTTCCGTAGCTCATTATACTCGTGCTGTAAAGCCGAATAGGCGTTCTTAGGCATACTAAAGGCCTAATTAAGGTAATTCACATCTAATTACACTACTTTTAATCGTCCTAATGTTTGTTTTTCACATAATTAAGAGCCGTAAATTATTGGTTGTCACATTCTCCCCCTGTTATTAAAATTCCGTCCTCAAAATTTAGACTACGTTAACTCCTTAGAGTTATGTTACGCGTAGGTAGATACGGATTAATTTCAAAGTGAATAGTCATGAAATCGAATCAAGACGTATTCGAATTATGTAAATCAAGGACATACTACAACAATAAGAACCCAGCGGTTAAAAGGAATGTGTTTCAGAGTTTGATGTCAAAGGAAATGAGACGTACTGATACAATCACCAATATGACTAGGTTAACAGGGGTCCAACAAAGAAATAGAATTATGACCAACAGAAGTCTAAACGAACGTTCACAATATGCAAATGAAGTCTAGAAACAATAACATTCGCTAGATGAAACTTAGAATCGACAGGCTCAAATGAAATAGTTTTGCATGAAACGCTCGATCGTGATTAGCACAAGCTACAAGTTATACCGACGCCACAAGGTGTCGTAGTGATCGAGATAATTCAATAATAGCGGTGACCGAACAAGTTCACCGTGTTTGAAATTAAATGAAAGCGCAATGAAGTAAATTTGAATATTTGTTTCAAACAACATCGTAGGATTTTTCAACAAAGAAATAATGTTTTCTATCGAAGATAAAAAGTAATGAATATCGCAAAACATTCGATCGATAATGACAGAACCGCTAGGAGGTACACCAAAATATAAAATGAATTTGTGTACCATTATCTTAACACACGACTGTATTAAGACTACTTTAATATGATAAATCAAAGTGGATTTAAAATAAATCAATAAATAAATAATTAAATTTGTGCATGAGATGTGTAAACGAGATTAGCGCAAGCTTCAAATTAGTGAAAATGCCACCACAAGGTGTCGAAATCAACAAACGATTTAATGGAGTTGAAGACAAAACAAGTCTACTACGACTCGGAACAAATGAAATGCTTGTTAAAAATTTGATTTGAATATGATGCTCTCAATACATCATATGATGCCTTGAATTGAATATACATAGTGAACAAGTTCAAACAATTGAACTTGGTTTTGGCGCAATCCGAAAATAAATAGGGAATTTAGGCCTGGTTACAACGAAAACCCATGTACGTAACTTAAAAACGAAAGAGGAGTTTCAAGAGAGTTCGTTGACTCGATATCAAGGAGTCAACACTTACAATAACGCAGGCCATCCGAATCACAAATTAATGATTAGATAGAAATAATATTTGAAATTTTGATGAAAACGATAATTTGACGCGAAGCCACATGCGTAACAGACAATGTGTGACAACCCTCATAATTCCATGTACCCGTATGATTTATTAATGATAATTAAAGTACTTGGTGACTGTGCTGAATTACTTAACTGCTTTCTGATTTCTGTGTCATACTTACATGTGCATGTTAACATACTAGTCGTGTGCAGAAAATTTACTAAATGATCATGTGTGCTTTCCTAAGTGTTGAGAATTAAAAATATTACAAAAATATATATATACAGGACACTTTACGAATTAATTAAGCGCTTTAACAGAACAGTATCAAACCGAACAACCGGACATTACCCGGAACACCAAAATAATGCTAGAAGCATTGTTTTTATTTTTCTAAGCTAGTTAGGGTCTCCGAACACCCTAACACACTATATATTTCATAACACACCATAAACCACTAATTATTTCATTTATTCCTAACTAGATTAGTAACTAATCTTTACAACCCAACCAAGCACCCCCCCTCCCCATTCGATGGTCGCCCTAGAGGGAACCACCCTTGATTTCTTTGAATTAAAAATAAGATTATGTTTGGTACTTTACAAACACATTACACAAAGGGTTAAGGCATGTTGGAGGATTATATATATGACCATTAGATCACCCACCATTCTTATCCTCACAACTCAAACAACAACCCTTCCTTCCTCCTCTCTTCTTGTTCGGCCGAAACCACCCATAACCACCATCATCATCATCAAGTTCATTTCATGCAATCTCTAGTGATCCAAAGGTGTTAGTGATCATACAACGAAGCTTGGTGTGTTCGGAAGTCGAAGGACCACTCTCATCTTCTTTTATCCACCACTTTTCTACACTTGAACTTCCCTAGCCTTGAGCTAGTTGTAAGAACTTAGATCCTTGCATTTTACATCTTGTTTAAGTGGTTAATGATGTATAATGATCAAAATGTTAAGAACCTTAGTGAATCTTATGAAGAAGTCTTGAACATAAACTAACTTGGTGATAAAGTATGGTTAAAATAATGAAGAAATCATGATATTCATGTGTTGTGATGCTTGTTGGTTGTTGTTACTCATGTAGTTGATATGGATCATCATAGGGTCTTGCTAAATCATGATTAAAAACATGATCTAGCAAGATGAGAAAGTAAGAATGTTGTAGGATGATGGAATCATCCACACATAAACTATGAACTTGAATGAATGGGTGATTCTTGAAAAATAAAGATCAAAGTAGGTTATAATCATGTAGATCTAAAGATCCATGAGTGGTTTTTCAAAAGAACCAAGTGAAAAATATAAGTTTCATTAAAACTTGGATCTTACATAAACTAATCACATTTTTGGTAAATAAACAAGTGTAGAAACACTTGTGTAAATAGAAAAGTTCACAAAGAAATATTCTTAGAGAATATGATTTGAAGTTGTAAACACTTAAACTCTTTAAAAATAAGGTTTTTAAAGAACTAATCACATTTTGGAAGGTAACAAGACTTACTAAGTATACTAGTAAGTTACTACATATTTTCATAAATATTCAAGTTCATGAGTTTATAGTTAATGCTTGTTTTGACAAGTTTGGTAAGTAGAGGTTGTATATTGTGGATTGGTGATTGTTGAATGATTTTTACAAAAAAGAAAATGACATGCTTATAAGCATGGACACCTCCATTTACAAAGGAAACTCTGGCGAAATTTTCTAAAAATACGACACTTAGAAAATATTCTTCTAACAAGTGTTTACGATTATATTTTTAACTTTGTTTTCGAAATGAACTTCGCCAAAGGTTTTGTTACAAAATACAAAGTATCAGGGGTTGACTTTTACAAGTAAAATGGATAAATATATATTTAGAATATATATTTTATATTAGAACACTTGTGTGGATACTTGTTTATTTTGTAAGATAGTTATATTATTTAGGGAAAAATAATGTAACTTAGCAATGCAACTTGACATTTGAATTGTGTGGTATGTGATAGAAGTAATAAGTAGATAAACCGTACGTAGGATATGCGTTATGCATGCACGAGAAACTGATTGTTATATGTACCTTATTAGGACGTGCTTGATTTCTGATTATTAGAGTAACTAATCTAACCGAGCAAACCAAGGTGAGTTCACACACTTTCTAAGGCATGGGATTTCCCGGTGGTTGGGAATGGGTTAAAGAATTAAAACAGAACCTACATATCCTCCTTAGGTAGGATATGTACCGCCATCCTCCATAGGTAGGATGCCAATATTAATCCTGCGTATTCTCCTTGGGTAGAATACGTACGTTCGTCCTCCTTGGGTAGGACAACAACCTTAAAACTTACTAGACAAAACTCTATCATTAAGTCCCTCATTTTATATCGACTTAATCGCCGAGGCCAATGGCGAGCGGGTCATTAGTTAATAGCGCTATTAGGTTTAACAAACCTCACACCATGCCGTTCGGACGGGCGTGTACTAACGGACTATGGCAAACTGTCAGTGATGATAGACACTGATGTAGGGCACAACTATTGTTCGTCAGTTGTCGATATGGTACGGTCTAGTGGTTCACATGGGGAAGCCCCCACTGATTTTGGATACGGTTTGGGTAATAAAGAAGGAACTGGTTAAACATACTTTCAACTACGGGGTATCCCCACGGCAATTAAGCCAACGAAAGACAAACCATGTTTTCGGAAACAACTTAAAACTGAACAACCAAACGTGAACTCACTCAACTTTGTTGTTGACTCGTTGTTACATGCCTTACAGGTCGCTAGATACTTATGGAGCTCGCACGAGGAGGAGGTCGTTGTGGGATACAGACTGTTATGTCCCGTGCTTATTAAATAAACTTTATGGAACTTATGTTCGGTCTTTAAAATTATGAACTATGAACTTACGTTTTATGCTTCCACTGTTAACTTAAAATTGGTTACTCTCTTTTGGTCACCAATTATATTGTGGTTGGTTTTACTTACTTAATTATGTTGTTCAATATGGTTGGTGGCTCGATCCTGGTCGTGTCACGCCTCCAAGCGGTGATACTCCACATGGTGGATTTTGGGGGTGTGACAGATTGGTATCAGAGCCATTGGTTATAGTGAACTTGGTTTTAAAGAGGGGAAAAGCTTTTTGACAAAACCAGACTATAACCTGTACAGTGCTCAATGATCCACAACGACGCTTCGCTCCACGTGCAAGACTCGACACAGTAGGTGGTATGATTTATGTTTATATTGTCGGTTAGATAGTTCACACTGTGCACTAGTTAACGTGATAACTGCTACTTGAACCTTGTGTGCTTACTCTCTCCTGTTATCCCATGCTTACGCACTTTCGCGACACTTTTCTCACTTACGTCGCTTCGTTGTGAAGATCATGAGCGGACGCGGAGGACGTATCAACCTAACCCAAGCCCAGCTGACGGCTCTAATCAATGAACGAGTTGCTGAGGCACTCGCAACAGTTCCAGCAGGAGGTATAACCTGCTATTTCGACCTATCCTAGGATGTTTAGATCCTACTCTTGCAAACCAACCCTCGTGCTTAACCTTGTCTTTTATTCTCGCGCAACAGGTCAACATGCTCAGCCTCCCGTATGTACGTTCAAAACGTTCATGGATTGCCGACCTAGTACTTTCAGCGGCACAGAAGGAGCTGTAGGTCTTCTTCACTGGTTCGAGAAGCTTGAGTCTGTTTTCGAGATGTGTGAATGCCCTGAAGATCGTAGGGTTAAATATGCTACTGGAACACTCGAAGGTGCTGCGTTAACCTGGTGGAAAGCACATGTTCAACTGCTAGGGCTGGCGGTTGCTAATGCCACCCCATGGAACGGTTTCAAAGAATTGATCAAAGAAGAGTACTGTAGCTGTGACGACATCCACAAGCTAGAGGTAGAATTTTTCAATATGAAGATGACGGGGTCTGAAATCGAGGCGTACACAAAGAGGTCGAATGAATTAGCTATCCTGTGTCCCACTATGGTGGATCCTCCTATCAAGTGTATCGAGTTGTACCTTAAGGGTTTGGTGCCAGAAATTCAAAGCCACATAACCTCAGCAAATCTTGGCACCATTCAGCAAATCATCAAGTTGGCTCATCGTCTCACCGATCAGGCAGTTGAGCAGAACAAGTTGCCCAAGCGTATTAGCGCTACTACTACTGATGCTCCCAATGATAACAAACGCAAGTGGGATGGAAATTCGGGCAAGGGTTCTACTTCAGTTCAGTCCCAGCAGCGAAAGACAGATGAGTACAGGAGCCCCGGTCACCAATCTTCTGGGAATCAAGGTCAGGGTGGGTACAAGGGAAATCACCCTAAGTGTAATCGATGTAATTTTCACCACAGCGGGTAGTGCCACAAGGGTCGTTGCCTGAGGTGTAACAAGTTTGGTCATGAAGCAAAGGATTGCAGGAGCGCACGACCAGCAAATCAGAATCGCCAACAACAACAACAAGCTCCACAGAACCACCAGCAGCAGCAATAGCAGGGCAATAAAGGATGTTTTCAGTGTGGCTCTGAAGGCCACTTTAAAAGGAACTGTCCTCAGCTGAACCAGAACCAGAACAATAACAACAATCAAGGGAACGGGAACAAAATGGAGGCAACAACGGGGGTAACAATAATGGCAATGGCGCCCGAGGTCGTGCCTTCGTGATTGGTCAGGGTGGAGCAAGGAACGATCCCAACGTTGTGATGGGTAAGTTTCATCTAGACGACTTCTTTGTTACTGTTTTATTTGATTCGGGTGCCGATACTAGTTATGTGTCCTTAAAAGTTAGTCAAATGCTTAAGCGCACTCCAACACTTCTGGACACCAAACACACGGTAGAACTAGCAAACGGTAAAAGTCTTGAAGCCACACACGTAATTAAGGACTGTAACCTCGTCCTGGCTGGTCAGACCTTCTCTATCGATCTTATTCCTATCGATCTGGGTAGTTTCGACGTTGTTATTGGGATGGATTGGTTATCTCATCAACAAGCGGAAATTCTTTGCAACGAGAAAATCGTCCGTATTCCTCGTTCTGCTAAAGAACCTCTTGTAATTCGTGGCGACAAGAGTGGTGCTGTTGTGGGCATCATCTCTTTCCTTAAGTCCCAGAAGTGTTTACGGAAGGGACACACTGCTATTCTAGCCCTTGTTTCTGATGCATCCCTAGAAGAAAGGAAGATATAGGACATTCCTATTGTGCGCAACTTTCTGGAGGTATTTCCTGAGGAATTACCTGGTCTTCCGCCTCATTGTCAAGTTGAATTTCAAATTGAGTTAGCTCCTGGAGCCGCGCCCATAGCTCGAGCACCTTATCGTCTAGCTCCATCAGAACTTGAAGAACTGTCCACGCAACTACAAGAACTCTTGGAAAAGGGTTTCATACGTCCTAGCTCTTCACCTTGGGGAGCTCCAGTGTTATTCGTGAAGAATAAAGACGGTACCTTCAGAATGTGTATTGACTACCGCAAACTCAACAAGGTGACCGTGAAGAATCGTTATCCTCTTCCACGCATTGATGACTTGTTCGACCAGTTGCAAGGGTCGAGTTATTACTCTAAGATTGATTTGAGATCGGGATACCATCAGCTGAGAGTCCGAGAGGAGGACGTCTCCAAAACAGCATTCAGAACTCGTTACGGCCATTACGAGTTTCTGGTTATGCCTTTCGGATTAACGAATGCACCTGCGGTCTTCATGGATCTCATGAACCGAGTGTGCAAACCTTACCTGGATAAATTTGTCATAGTCTTCATCGACGACATCCTGATCTATTCTAAGAGTCAGGAGGAACACGAGCAACACCTGAGGCTTATTCTGGAACTTCTTCGAAAAGAGCAGTTGTATGCCAAGTTTTCGAAATGTGACTTCTGGCTTCACGAAGTCCATTTTCTAGGCCACGTGGTAAACACGGATGGGATTCATGTTGATCCATCTAAGGTTGACTCGATCAAGAACTGGCCTGCACCCCGTACACCAACAGAAATCCGCCAATTCTTGGGTTTGGCAGGATATTACAGAAGGTTTATAAAGGATTTCTCGAAGATTGCGCAACCCCTCACTTCACTGACTCAGAAGGGTGTCACCTATCGTTGGGGTGATGCACAAGAATCCGCATTCCAGCTCTTAAAAGATAGGCTTTGTGGCGCGCCTATCCTCTCATTGCATGAAGGCACAGATGATTTTGTGGTTTATTGTGACGCTTCCATCCAAGGACTTGGTTGCGTGTTAATGCAACGTGACAAGGTCATTGCCTACGCATCACGCCAACTTAAAGTTCACGAAAGAAACTACACTACGCACGACTTGGAACTGGGAGCAGTTGTTTTCGCCCTTAAGATATGGAGACATTACCTGTACGGTACCAAGTGCACCATTTACACCGATCACAGGAGTCTCGAGCATATCTTTAAGAAAAAGGAGTTAAACATGCGACAACGCCGATGGGTCGAGCTCTTGAACGATTACGAATGTGTGATCAAGTACCATCCGGGCAAAGCCAATGTTGTGGCTGACGCCCTCAGTTGAAAGGATACTATACCTAAGCGTGTACGTGCGTTACAGCTTACCATTCACTCTAGCCTTCCCGCTCAAATTCGTGATGCTCAGGTTGAAGCATTGAAAGCAGAAAACATCAGGGCTGAGTCCCTGCGAGGGTCGAGGCAGCGGTTAGAACAAAAGGGAGACGGCGCCTACTATGCTAACGGGCGCATCTGGGTTCCACTTTATGGAAACTTACGCGAGCTTGTGATGGATAAAGCACATAAGTCTCGTTATTCAGTACATCCTGGTTCGGATAAGATGTACCACGACCTAAAGACTACATACTGGTGGCCTAGCATGAAAGCCCACATAGCAACCTACGTCAGTAAATGCCTGACGTGTGCTAGGGTCAAGGTCGAATACCAGAAACCATCAGGCCTACTTCAACAACCAGAGATCCCGAAATGGAAATGGGAGCAAATTTCCATGGATTTCGTTACTGGCCTGCCTAGATCTCAACGCGGAAATGATACCATTTGGGTGATCGTGGATCGATTGACTAAGTCTGCACACTTCTTGGCTATCAAGGAAACCGACAAGTTTTCTACTCTAGCAGACATTTACCTAAAGGAAGTAGTATCAAGGCACGGAGTGCCAACCTCCATCATTTCTGATCGTTACTCACGTTTTACTTCTGAACTGTGGCAAGCTATGCACAAGTCCTTCGGCTCACGTTTAGATATGAGCACCGCTTATCATCCACAGACGGATGGGCAATCTGAACGCACCATCCAAACCCTTGAAGACATGCTTCGGGCATGTGTAATCCACTTTGGTAATGGCTGGGAAAAGCACCTCTTGTTGGTGGAGTTTTCATATAACAACAGTTACCACACCAGCATCCAGGCCTCTCCATTCAAGGCATTGTACGGATGGAAGTGCCGATCACCTCTCTGTTGGGCAGAAGTTGGTGACAGTGAAATCACAGGACCAAAACTTGTAGTGGATACAACCGAAAGGATTGCTCAGATACGACAACGAATGGCGGCAGCTCGTGACCGTCAGAAAAGCTATGCTGATAAGCGAAGAAAGCCACTCGAGTTCCAGGTTGGGGATCGGGTGCTACTCAAAGTCTCACCTTGGAAAAGTGTAGTTCGTTTTGGCAAACGAGGCAAGCTCAATCCGCGTTATGTCGGATCATTCGAAATCATTGAGAAAATTGGCAAGGTCGCTTACAAGTTGAATCTACCGGCAGAACTCAGCGGAGTTCACAATGTTTTCCATGTGTCGAATCTGAAGAAGTGTCTGTCAGATGAGACCCTCATAGTTCCCCTCAAGGAACTCACTATCGACGACCAGCTGCGATTCGTCGAGGAACCAGTAGAGATTACTGATCGTGATGTTAAGATTCTCAAGCGTACTAGAATACCTCTCGTCCGAGTTCGTTGGGATTCCCGTCATGGCCTGGAGTATACCTGGGAAAGAGAAGACCAAATGAAACTCAAGTATCCCCAGCTGTTTAAGAAGAGAGCAACCACTACTGAGACTGAAGCTACTGCAGAATTTCGGGACGAAATTCCAAACCAACAGGGGGATGATGTGACACCCCAGGAAAACCAGGAAACCAACGCAACATAACTAGCTTCCTCAGTAGTCAGTAACCACGTGCTAAATTTCGGGACGAAATTTTCTTAACAGGGGGAGAATGTGACAACCCTCAATATTCCATGTATCCGTACGATTTATTAATGATAATTAAAGTACTTGGTGACTGTGCTGAATTACTTAACTGCTTTCTGATTTTTGTGTCATACTTACATGCATGTTAACATACTAGTCGTGTGCAGAAAATTTACTAAATGATCATGTGTGCTTTCCTAAGTGTTGAGAATTAAAAATGTTACAAAATATATATATATATATATATATATATATATATATATATATATAGGACACTTTACGAATTAATTAAACGCTTTAACGGAACAATATCAAACCGAATAACCGGACATTACCCGGAACACCAAAATAATGCTAGAAGCATTGTTTTTATTTTTCTAAGCTAGTTAGGGTCCCCGAACACCCTAACACACTATATATTTCATAACACACCATAAACCACTAATTATTTCATTTATTCCTAACTAGATTAGTAACTAATCTTTACAACCCAACCAAGCACCCCCCCCCATTCGATGGTCACCCTAGAGGGAACCACCCTTGATTTCTTTGAATTAAAAATAAGATTATGTTTGGTACTTTACAAACACATTACACAAAGGGTTAAGGCATGTTGGAGGATTATATATATGACCATTAGATCACCCACCATTCTTATCCTCACAACTCAAACAACAACCCTTCCTTCCTCCTCTCTTCTTGTTCGGCCGAAACCACCCACAACCACCATCATCATCATCAAGTTCATTTCATGCAATCTCTAGTGATCCAAAGGTGTTAGTGATCATACAACGAAGCTTGGTGTGTTCGGAAGTCGAAGGACCACTCTCATCTTCTTTTATCCACCACTTTTCTACACTTGAACTTCCCTAGCCTTGAGCTAGTGGTAAGAACTTAGATCCTTGCATTTTACATCTTGTTTAAGTGGTTAATGATGTATAATGATCAAAATATTAAGAACCTTAGTGAATCTTATGAAGAAGTCTTGAACATAAACTAACTTGGTGATAAAGTATGGTTAAAATAATGAAGAAATCATGATATTCATGTGTTGTGATGCTTGTTGGTTGTTGTTACTCATGTAGTTGATATGGATCATCATAGGGTCTTGCTAAATCATGATTAAAAACATGATCTAGCAAGATGAGAAAGTAAGAATGTTGTAGGATGATGGAATCATCCGCACATAAACTATGAACTTGAATGAATGGGTGATTCTTGAAAAATAAAGATCAAAGTAGGTTATAATCAAGTAGATCTAAAGATCCTTGAGTGGTTTTTCAAAAGAACCAAGTGAAAAATATAAGTTTCATTAAAACTTGGATCTTACATAAACTAATCACATTTTTGGTAAATAAACAAATGTAGAAACACTTGTGTAAATAGAAAAGTTCACAAAGAAATATTCTTAGAAAATATGATTTGAAGTTGTAAACACTTAAACTCTTTAAAAATAAGGTTTTTAAAGAACTAATCACATTTTGGAAGGTAACAAGACTTACTAAGTATACTAGTAAGTTACTACATATTTTCATAAATATTCAAGTTCATGAGTTTATAGTTAATGCTTGTTTTGACAAGTTTGGTAAGTAGAGGTTGTATATTGTGGATTGGTGATTGTTGAATGATTTTTACAAAAAAGAAAATGATATGCTTATAAGCATGGACACCTCCATTTACAAAGGAAACTCTGGTGAAATTTTCTAAAAATACGACACTTAGAAAATATTATTCTAACAAGTGTTTACGAATATATTTTTAACTTTGTTTTCGAAATGAACTTCGCCAAAGGTTTTGTTACAAAATACAAAGTATCGGGGGTTGACTTTTACAAGTAAAATGGATAAATATATATATTTAGAATATATATTTTATATTAGAACACTTGTGTGGATACTTGTTTATTTTGTAAGATAGTTATATTATTTAGGGAAAAATAATGTAACTTAGCAATGCAACTTGACATTCGAATTGTGTGGTATGTGATAGAAGTAATGAGTAGATAAACCGTACGTAGGATACGCGTTATGCATGCACGAGAAACTGATTGTTATATGTACCTTATTAGGACGTGCTTGATTTCTGATTATTAGAGTAACTAATCTAACCGAGCAAACCAAGGTGAGTTCACACACTTTCTAAGGCATGGGATTTCCCGGTGGTTAGGAATGGGTTAAAGAATTAAAACAGAACCTACATATCCTCCTTGGGTAGGATATGTACCGCCATCCTCCATAGGTAGGATGCCAATATTAATCCTGCGTATTCTTCTTGGGTAGAATACGTACGTTCGTACTCCTTGGGTAGGACACCAACCTTAAAGCTTACTAGACAAAACTCTATCATTAAGTCCCTCATTTTATATCGACTTAATCGCCGAGGCCAATGGCGAGCGGGTCATTAGTTAATAGCGCTATTAGGTTTAACAAACCTCACACCGTGCCGTTCGGACGGGCGTGTACTAACGGACTATGGCAAACTGTCAGTGATGATAGACACTGATGTAGGGCACAACTATTGTTCGTCAGTTGTCGATATGGTACGGTCTAGTGGTTCACATGGGGAAGCCCTCACTGATTTTGGATACGGTTTGGGTAATAAAGAAGGAACTGGTTAAACATACTTTCAACTACGGGGTATCCCCCACGGCAATTAAGCCAACGAAAGACAAACCATGTTTTCGGAAACAACTTAAAACTGAACAACCAAACGTGAACTCACTCAACTTTGTTGTTGACTCGTTGTTACATGCCTTACAGGTCGCTAGATACTTATGGAGCTCGCACGAGGAGGAGGTCGTTGTGGGATACGGACTGTTATGTCCCGTGCTTATTAAATAAACTTTATGGAACTTATGTTCGGTCTTTAAAATTATGAACTATGAACTAACGTTTTATGCTTCCGCTGTTAACTTAAAATTGGTTACTCTTTTTTGGTCACCAATTGTATTGTGGTTGGTTTTACTTACTTAATTATGTTGTTCAATATGATTGGTGGCTCGATCCTGGTCGTGTCACGCCTCTAAGCGGTGATACTCCGCATGGTGGATTTTGGGGGTGTGACACAATGCATGTGAAACATATGAATTTATCGAGTAATGAAGCAAATGAGTGTCCGCTACTCTAAAAGAAATTATCGTGATACAATGACCATTAGGAGGAGTAGAGATGTGAAAACCTACTCACTAGATGCAAAAGTTGGAATTTCAATAAAAGAAATTTAAGGACTTTACCTAGGGCTTCATGTGATGACCGGTTGTTAGGTGACATTACCATGGAATGTCGAACATAGCGTATTCTTCGTTAATGAGATAGGGGGAATGAGAAACATGCGTGTTCTCCTTGGCGTGATTCGTGTCATTGAAGGATCGTGTGACAAGTTGCCTCATCCTGATCGGTAGCTCTCCTGCTGACAGGATTAGCATCATCACTGAAATGCTCCATCGTGTCTTCTCGAAGACCTTGCCTCGAAGGTCGTATGCGACGTACTTCAACCTCTGTTGATGTGTAGATTGAGTTTTGTGTAATTTTGCGCGCCTGTACTTTGCTTTGCGTGGGTTACCTGCTCAGTTAAATAAAATAGCATGGACAACGTAGTAATGGCGTTTGCCTGCGTTAATAGACGTGGTTCCTATGCGATAACCTTTAATGAACTTCTACATAAGTTTCAAAAGTTTCTAAATGCATGTTTCCTAAACTCTCAAAGTTTTGTTTACTGTATGTAATTGTTTTATGTACCATGCATAAAACACAACATTAGCGTATATTTAAAAACAAAATTTTTGATTCATTGTTTTCGACAACAATTGGAAACCATATTCGAGTCTTAGACGTTCTATATGTATTCAAAGTCTTAATAATCTAAGTCCCCAGAGGAAAGTGAGGTTAGAGCCTAGGTATCTCTACAGAAAACCCTATTCGCTGAAACCTATAACTCTGATACCAATCTGTCACACCCCGATAAATCAGAGTTGGCGTGACCGGACTGGTAACTTCATTGCACAGCAGAAGAAGTTAATGCTAAGACTTCTAGAAAGCGAACACCCACTAAGTACTCAAATCCTCATGGTCCACCTATTCCAATCGTGCCATAATTTTGAAATGCAACCTGGGAAAGAAACATGCAAAACAAATTAACATAAAGTTGAGCGAGTTCATAGTTTGTTTATAAAAGATTTGGAATAAATCTTTTTGAATAACTGATTTTTAAAATATTGAGAAAACAGATTAAAAATCATTTTCTTTAGCATGTTATATGAAAACTTTGTATTCGTGAAACTTCGTATGTGTAACGCATTATGAAAACTTTTGTGTTTGTAAAATTTGTGTGACGTCAGTGTCCACCCTGACAATGGCAACATGCATGCATGAACCTATGACTTGTGTTTGTATGAAACATGGTATGTAAATGTAAATTGTATTTGTAAAATATAAATTGTGAGTTGCAAATGTAAGGAAATCGAGATCGCTAATGTGTAGCTAGGACATTAACATGTGTGACGACATAGGAAGCATCCGATCCTAGGCGATTTTTCCGTCGTTTCTCGACTGAGACCCAAAAGCACTCTACAACAAATGTAGGGGCCAAGAGTGAGGCTGCCTATACCCGTTAGATCTAACCTTTCGCTTCTCGGTCTAAATGTATACATGATTAATGGTGCTTAAGATTCACCCTATTTGTAACATGATCTATTGTATCATTCGTTAGTTTAACATACCGTTTGTACGTGTATTTTCCCCGAAGTTTAGAAAACTAGAAAACGTTTGTATGCACGTATCGAAAATACGCGTGTTTGAAAAACTGGTATATTTAGTATAAACTATAACAACCCTCGAAAACACCCCTAAACGCTCCTAGTATACCCCATATATGCTAAATTAAACTCGTATAACCTTAATTTTTATAAAAATCAAATAAAACAAGATATAACCGTCGCTCGCGGGCCACGACCTGGTTCTCCAGGTAAGTCACGGGGCCCGACCGAGTGTCAGATGGCGGAACCCCCTTGAGCCACGTGTCCTTTAACATGTGAAGGCTATACCCATGATTAAGCGGGCCTCAGTCTTCCTCGTTCAAATTTTCTTTCTCTCTCAAAGGTATAGTGCGAATATTATCAGGAATAATAAACCTAAAACACAAAGCTCTGCCTCGTTGTAAGTATTTTAACCCCCGATCAATGATTCGTTACCCTACCCGATGATCTAGGGCTCCGTAATGCATGTCGAGGCTCTGCCTGACTAAGTTCGTTGGAGTTCTGTCTCGTGTTGTAAGGCTAATGTGATTTGGGTTGTGCATTGTTTAATTTTAATAGATAATAACCTGGAAAAGCAACAGGAAGCTATAGTTTTACCCGAGTCAACAATGTGAGTCATTCTCTTTTTCTACCAAACTGTTTTACCAAAGCCTCAAATGTTTTCAATTATAGTTATCAGTGATTGAGTCTATGTGTTCTACAATTGCTGCCGGTATGTGGGGTTTTGTATACACTACTTGTAATCCGTTACTATTGGACGACGAGTTAGCCAATGAGTAACATGACCACAGTCATGGAACTGTGAACATGACAGATACTGAATGAGTATACTGATAGATATAAACATTGTAATCGCTCTCAATACAGTAAAATTATAAAAGCTTATTTTGATTAAACTGGGATGCACTCGCCAGGGTTTCTAGCTGATAAAAATCTTTTTAAAACGCGTTTCAGGTAACTTAATGTGAAGCTAATAGAGGCCAGCAGGGGAGCACTGAAGGCTTAAAGAAGTGGCTATAAAAGTTACCTAAATAAAACGGAGTTTATGTTTTCAATAATTAGGGTTTATCCCTAACAATGTATTATCAATGAAACTTGGGTTTTATCCCATTTATTTATTATAAAAGTTTGGTGTTTTGAAACTCTGATAATATTTCCTAACTACGGTCCTGATGTCTCATTTCCGCTGCCAAATTAATAAAAACCGATACCACTTGACTGGTTCGCGGCTTCCGCTCCTGGGTAGGTCGGGGGCTGGGGCAGAAAGGTGGTATCAGAGCCAATGCCATAGGTTTAAGCCATTTAGGTGTTCTACTAATACCTAAATTTTAACCAATTGTGTTAGGAAATAACTTATGTGATTCTGTGTAAATATGTATATTATTATTTTGTGTTATTTGACAATTTGTTAGTTTACAGTATGAGTGAGCAAGGTACCTCTGACGCTTACTGTCAATTACCTAGTTCCCCAAAGAATGAAGGAACCTCATCCCAGCCAACCTCGGGATATTCTGCTGATTATGAGGAAGGAATCTTTATCTTTAAGGCCCAATCTGAGGAACCATTTCCTCCTAAAAAGAGAGGCTGGTTTAGTAGAGGAGCGCATGAGAGGAGGAAAAGAATGAAAAACCTCCAACAACAGCGAGCAATAGCCAAAGAAAATAGAGGAATGAATGCACAAACCCAGGAAAATAGAGAGAGGAATACTCAAAATCAGGACGATAGACTATCGTGGGAGGAGGAAATTGATAGGCAATTAGCAGGTTTCCACATGTTAGCAAACACAACAGCAGATCCTAACCAAGTAGCTGAACAAGAACTTCTGCCTTTGTTCCTAACCAACCAATGGAGTTAGAACCAAACCAGGAGAACCAATTCCCAATCCCAGCATTTGACCCCAATGAGATCCCTAGAATCCCCGCACCTAACCCTATAGCGCAGTATACCGACCTGAACCCTTTAGACCCATGGTGGAACGATGACAAATATATTAAGGATGTATTAAACAACCCATACCCTTACAGAGAACCCATACCACGTTACCCTGACCCAGTACCAACACCACTACCACCCATGAGTTAAGAAAATGTGGAGGAACTTCACACATATGGCGAAGAGTTAGTTGAAGAAGGAATGGGATCCGTCAGATAGGAGAAAAACTCATCTGGAAGTATGACGAGCGTGAGATGCATTATTAGCCAAGCCAGCACCTAATATATATATATTTATAGAGGAGGAGTTGGGTAGAAAGTGGATTTTTCCTAGAAAGTCTAGGAAGCAATCAGAATGCGACACGTGGCATTGAAGGATTTTAACTAGAAGGGCAATTATGTACTTTCACAATCTATTTTTATTTTAGGAAATTATCTTCAATAACTAACTATCCATAATGAAACCGATTTGCTCCATAAATTTCAGAATTTTTTGTTTTCGATTTCTGATCTCACTTAATATCAATCTTTCCTTCGTTTTCTTGCTCACAAGATTCATCGCTGATCATATTTTTATACGGAGAGAAAAATCATGGCATCTGGAATCTATTAGCATGTTCTTGGTACTGTGTTTTAACAGTTAGAGAGTTAAAGTCAATGTTTTTATAGATCCCATAATATGAATGATGTTTGGTAACGCTGGAGGATTTCTTGACATTGTGTTTTAACAGCAAGCAGATTAATACAGTTGTGTTTTAGCATTCATGTTGGTAATGCTGGAGGATTTCTTGACGCTATGTTTTACCATTCATGCTGGTAATGCTGGAGGATTTCTTGACATTGTGTTTTAACAGCAAGCAGATTAATACAATTGTGTTTTAGCATTCATGTTGGTAATGCTCCTTGACGATGTGTTTTACCATCCATGCTGGTAATGCTAGAGGATTTCTTGACATTGTGTTTTAACAGCAAGCAGATTAATACAGTTGTGTTTTAGCATTCATGTTGGTAATCCTGGAGGATTTCTTGACGATGTGTTTTACCATCCATGCTAGTAATGCTGTAGGATTTCTTGACATTGTGTTTTAACAGCAAGCAGTTTGATACCGTTTTGTTTTGGCATTCATGCTGGTAATGCCGGAGGATTCCTTGACGCTGTGTTTTACCATTCATGCTAGTAATGCTGGAGGATTTCTTGACATTGTGTTTTAACAGCAAGCAGTTTGATACCGTTGTGTTTTAGCATTCATGCTGGTAATGCTGAAGGATTTCTTGACGCTGTGTTTTACCATTCATGCTGTTACGATGTGTGACATTTGTCACGATGTGTTTTCTTGATGTTGTGTTTCTTCATGAAGGATAGAAGGAAGAGAGAGAGACTAGAGAGAGAGACGAGAGAGAGAGAGAGAGAGAGAAATCACAAGAAATGTGGGGTGGTTATTGAATGACAGTTATTTCCATATTTAAAACAATCTAAATGACATATCTACCCCTGAGTAATTAAATAATCCTATTTTTAAGACACACATATTGCCAAAATGTCACCAAGATGATCTCAACCATTAAACACACCCATTGGATGGCCCAGATGGCTTCCTAGACTTTCTAGGAAAAAACACACTTTCCATAGGATCCCCACTCTATATATGTGTGTGTGTGTGTGTGTATTTTGTTACTTTGTATATATATATATATATATATATATATATATATATACACATATATATATATATATAGGATTAGGTTCAAATGTGAACAAATTCCCAAGAGCGAACTGCGTGAACTGATCTGAGCCATTAATTTCATATACATTTGACAAGGGCAAGATTGTAACTTTGCATAAAATCTTAAAATGGTTATTAATTTAAAATCTTATTAAAATGGTTATTAATTTTAATGTAACTTTTCATATACATTAATTTCATACGTGAACTGCAATATCAGTTTCATAAAATGGTTATTAATTTAAAATCTTAACATATTTTTTTTAATTTTCTAGATTATCTTTCATGATCTCTTCAATAAATATCCATATTTTGTTGATAATTGATCCACAATTCACGTACTTATCAAGTTTTCTACCCCAGAACATTGATCTATCGGAGATTAATAAACGACCGTCGTTCATCACGTCACCCTCTTCATCTCGCCGGACATCTCATCTCGCCGGACATCTCGACGGACTTCTATATTGTTGTCGTCGCCGTCACCTGCCGGACATCGGAAGATAAGTTGGACTAATATTCCGGCGATCATCGTAGCCCAGGTTGTTTAACTAAATGGTCATTCAGTTTGCGAAATTCTTTCACTTACAACTTCAATATTGATTTAGAACTTGATTGTTATGTTTTTGTAATTAAATTGGTGCGTTTGTCTACATTGAAACATAGTTGAATTATTTCCGGCAGGTGATACCGTAATTCATTCATGGCCGACCCAGAAATCGACAATCATAATTCTGACCAAAACGTTGGCGATAATGTCTACGTTACAACAATGGATGGTCCAGGTAGTGTAATCATATGACCGTTGATTTCCATAGATTTAAACGAACATGTAAGATTTTCATTGTTTTTTGGTCGTTTCTGCAATATTAGAATTATAGTTTACTCATTTTTTCGTTGAATTAGAGTTTTCAGTCCTCTTTTTTATTGGGTATAATATTTAGCTCCATCGTACACATGTGTAGTGCTGTGTTCTATACACTCCAACGCGATAGTACACATGTGTATAATATACGGTGGTTACATGTAAATAGCATAATCTTAGTTAATGAACCTTTGAAGACCCGCATCATTGTTTGTCCTTGTTATTTTGAATGATTCTTTTTGTATTGTAATTGTGCAAAGTCGGTTGCTAGTAACGTTTACGAAACTCCAAATGGGCCCAAAGGAAATTGCAAAAAAGAAATTCAAAAAACATAGGAGGAAATGTAATTTTTGTGGCAAACGGGTGAGGAAGCATGATAAAAGGAATTGTCCACTTAAAAAAGGTAAACCAACGAAGGATGATTCGTCTACAGAAGAAGATGATGAGGAAGAAGATGATGAGGAAGAAGAGGATGAGCAGTATGTGTATGACGAAGGAAACGAAACCAGTACTGATGGCCATTTAGATGAGAGCGAAGATAACGGTAGTGACATCTAGGAATTTTCTTGGATTTACAAACAATTGAAACAATTTGGATAGTCTTTTCTTTTTATTGTTTTGTGATTTTCATTTAAGCGTTTAATCATCGCTTTTTTTTTTCTGGTTGTTTGATGCGACATAATAAGACTTGGTATCACTTACAATTATTATTTTTTCTTTTCTTTGACTGCACTTGTATTATGTCTTAAACAAAGTCAATATAGACATAAATAACATTCATCTCTATTGAAAAAATCTGAAAAAATAATCCGTACACATGTGCACTTATCTGCTAAATATTATACACATAAGCAACATTCCTCTCTATAGAACTCAGCAGTACACATGTGTACGACGGAGCTAAATATTATACACAATAAAAAAGAGGTCTGAAAACTCTAATTCAACGAAAAAATGAGTAAACTATAATTCTAATATTGCTGAAACGACCAAAAACAACGAAAATCTTACATGTTCGTTTAAATCTATGGAAATCAACGGTCATACGATTACACTACCTGGACGATCCATTGTTGTAACGTAGACATTATCGCCTATGTTTGTAAACAGGTGTACTTGTATATTTACATAACAAGTACTCATGTGCACTTGACTTTACTACGTTATAACTCTGCTCATTTTTTATTGTAAAAACGCTTAATTAGATTTAGTACACATAACCCATAATATGTACACTAACAACCTGTCAAGTAGTCTGACATACAAAAAAACCAAACACATACAAAATAATCAAAATACCAAACCTGTCAAGTTTCACTTTTTCAAAAAATATCAAAATACCAAACCGTCAAATGATTCTAGTTTGCCAATCACCACATGTTTATTAATCAAATACATACGAAAAACTCAAACCATCGCCTGGTCATGTTTAGCTGCTTCAGCCAATACGCGATTACGGTGCTTGTTAACCTTTGAAGTTACTAGCTTTATTGCGTACTTCTTCCTCAAACATGTCAAGCACGCCTTCTTGGCCGCATGCCCAAGTGGGAAGCCACTATCCCACTTAACGGCTGTTACCCCAAACCACGTTTCCCATTCCATAAGATATCCTCGGCCTGAACGCACAAATAACAACCAATGTATATTTGAATAATCGGCCACGCACAATTTAACATAGTATTCACAATTATAATACACCGTTTAACTTACAAAACAATTTGTATGGCCAAACAGTCGCGACTTTGTTCCTTTTACTTTATCAGCATGCCCGAATATATTGGATCCGCTTGTTCGCTCCTTTTCCTCAAAGTTTAGCATTGATGCAAAGCTATTTATCACTCCATCGTTAATCCACTTGCTTGGTTGTAAATCCATCATTTGAAAATGGTACAACCCAACGCCACTCTCAGTTTCAAACACCAATTTCCTGCAAAACTGTCATAATAAATTAATAATGTTTTCAATTAACCGAATGTCGGCCAATTACACTAGCATACGAGTACACCTGTGTACCAATCAGACACAAAGGACAACTAGCCTTGTGTGTCCAAAAGAAACTATCGCATTTTTTTAACCAAAAAAAAATTCCGACTACACATATGCGGTTCTCGAACCCAGACCCGTCAGTAAATATGCGTACATCGCATACTATGGTCATTTTTCAACTTCGAACACATGCTCATGTTCACAAAAAGTATGACATATGTCGAGTACACATGTGTATTGTCTTGTTGTAGTGATTTGAACACAGCAGTACACATGTGCAACTATATGGGTATACACATATGTACACCGTGTAAACAGACCTATTATTCAAATAACGCACTCAAACTAAAACGTGTATTGCACATAACATTTGTAGTACTACATGTGTGTGTTTCGGGGAATAGAGCACGTACACACGTGTAAATATATAATCAGTCTTGTTATCGAATATCAATCATTTTTCAGAAAAGAATATGATCCTTACGCATTTGTGTTGGCAACTTCGTTCAGTTCCGTTTCATTTTCCCTGTCTTTTTCTTTGGGCGACCAGTACACATGTGTACTTAAACCACATAATCATATATAACTCAACATACTGACGCCCTAACATCAATTAAAATCATGGCACAACCCTTCATTGTGTTTAACCAAACTTTTTATTCTACAAAATTAACAAACAAAACAAATCTAAAACTATTTTAACACTACATACACTGGTGTACATCACGAATTAACAAAATTATCAACAGAATTGCCAAAACCGTACACAGGTGTACTATGAATCTGAATCGATTGAAGAACATACTTACAATTCAATAAAAACAGAACAACATCACAACATTCAAGCACTGAACATCGATTAACTACTTCAACGTAATCATACTCCGATTCGATTGACTCCTACTTAAAATCATACCATTGTAACTAAGATTTGTAAATAAACAACTTTCATAACACAACATTCAAGCCCTAGTTCTGATTTGCGATCTTACTTCATTAACAAACTAAAAAGAACATGCAGGTAGTTTCGATAACATATAAGGATTAAGATTTTCAAATGTGTAACTTTGATTGTTGAAGAAGTAGCAGATTTATCCTCTGCCGCCACCGATGAAGAATGGAGAAAAGGGGGTGTTTTCTTCCTCTGCCGTCGCCGTAGAAGAATGGAGCAAAGGGTTTTTTTTTTATTTGATTAAAATGGATATCTAAACAAGTAATAAACAAATAATTAGATTATTATGGGATTTCATCTAATATTATGGAAATAATATTGTTTCCTAATTTTAAATAAGCAATTAACATAATTACACTTTTACCCTTTTGATTTAAAAAAAAACAATAAAAGATAACCTATTAATTACAATCATGCCGCCCCATCAACAAATCAAGATCATATTAATCGACGGTCAAGATATGTTCACGCAGTTCACTCTTGGGAGGTTGTTCACGCTGGAACCCTACCCTATATATATATATATATATATATATATATAGACTAAAATACCTATCGATGCATAATTACTTGTGTGTTTAATTTTCATTTGTAATTTGTAATCGATGCATATATATAGATACATATAAAAAGAGTAAGGCGCAATGCTCGACGTTTTTGATCAATCTACTTGCGTGATTTTTTGTATTAAATTTTAATCTATGATATTAATACCTGATAAATGTTTACAATTCAGATGGACAACGAAGTAAATTAGGAAAACCAGAATAATGATAATAACGGGAACCAAGTGAATAACAATGTCATTGAACACATAGTAGCACAAGGAATCATAGATGCTATGCCATATATTATCAAGACTATTAAAGAAGTAGATAATAATAAATCTGTAATTGGAAGTAAACGTGCACCTACTGAACCAAGTCACAACGTGAACGAAAATCATGGACCACTTATCCAAGCTCTAATTCCAAAAAGAAGAAGAACCATGTCATATGGTTGTTCTTATAAAGAATTCTTGGCCTGCAAACCAATAGAATTCTCAGGCAATGAAGGAGCCATTTCAGCCTTACGCTGGATAGAAAAGACAGAAGCAGTCATAAAAATAAGTAAATGTGCAGATGAAGATAAGATCATGTTTGCTTCTAATCTTTTTTAGAACGCAGCCTCAGAGTGGTGGAATACCATCTACAGTCTAGAGGAAGTGACAGAGTTTATAACATGGAATGGACCAACTTTAAGGAAATAGTTGAAAGAAAATTTTGTCCTCCTCAGGAAAAAGAACAGATTGCCAATAAGTTCCTAAATCATAAAATGACTGGAATAGATTGCAAGTGTTATACTACCATATTCTTTGAATATGCTAGGATAGTACCAATTCTAGCCTCACCAGAACCCGTATTAATCTCCCGTTACATCTGGGGATTAATTAGTGAGATCAGACACGTAGTCAATGCAGCTAGACCCCAAACCATAGAAGAAGCAGTAGAACTGGCCAACACCTTGACTTATGAATTGGTACGTACGCAAGAGGAAAACCAGAAAAAGAACCTAGCTCAAAAGCTTACTCAAGAATTTTGTTACGGTAATTCCTACCGTAGGAAAGGTACATGTTCTTCCTCTTCACCCAATTGCAAGTATTGGAAAAGGAAGCACTCAGGAAGGTGCTCAATATACTGCAAATTCTGCAAAATTTCTGGACATAAGGAAGAAGACTGCAGAAAAAAGCTAGCAATAGGCTATGCTTCAATTCTAGAGAAGCTGGTCATATCAAACCGAACTGTCCGAAACTAGCTCTAGCGACAACCAGCCAAGCTAAGTCAACCGAAGAACTCAAGAAGAATGCCAGAGCTTTCGCTCTGACAGCTGAAGAAGCCAAGATGATTCCGAATGTGATTGCCGATACGTTTTTAGTTAATGATATTTTTGCCAAAATATTATTTGACTCTGGTGCCAACCAAAGTTTTATCAATACTTCTTTCTGCAAACTTCTCAACCAACCATTAACTAAACTTTAACAAGACTATCTGGTGGAGACAGCAAATGGAGATTCTTTTAAGATAAGTGAAATCCTGCAGGGAGCAAGGATAGAAATTCTAAACCATAATTTTTCTGCTAATCTTTTTCCAATGAATCTAGCCGGATTCGATGTTGTGTTAGGAATGGATTGGTTGGTAGCCAATCATGCCAGTATTTTATGTGATCAAAAGTCTTTACAAGTAAGTACACCAAGTAGTAAAAGAATCACAATTAAAGGAGATAAGCCAACCAGAGCAACAAAATTCATGTTTGTGATGAAAGCTGCAAGCTGTGCAAGGAAAGGAGGAATAGTGTATATGATTTACATAATCATTAACACTAAAGGAAAAGAATTAAAAGATATTCCCGTAGCATCTAAATTCTCAGACGTTTTTCTAGAAGAGTTACCTGGACTACCGCCTGATAGAGAGGTTGAATTTAGAATTCACCTAATACTAGGAACGGTACCAATTGCCAAAGCACCATACAGACTAGCACCAATGGAAATGCAGGAACTGAAGAAACAGTTGGACGAACTATTTGACAAAGGTTTTATACAGCCTAGTTCTTCACCGTGGAGAGCATCGGTGTTATTTGTCAAGAAGAAGGACGGATCGATGCGTATGTGCATTGATTACCGAGAATTAAACAAGATTACGATTAAAAATCGGTACCCATTACCGAGAATCAATGATTTGTTCGATCAACTTCAAGGAGCTCGACTCTTTTCTAAGATCAGCTTACGCTCAGGATATCATCAATTGAAAGTACAGGAAGAAGACATTCCTAAAACTGCTTTCAGAACAAGGTACGGTCATTATGAATTGACAATTATGCCATTTGGTTTAACCAATGCCCCAGCTGCATTTATGGATATGGTGAACAGGATATGTAAACCCTACCTGGATAAATTCATAATTGTCTTTATAGATGATATTCTAATTTACTCTAAGAGTAAAGAGGAACATGCAGAGCATCTGCGTATACTTCTGACATTATTGAGAAAGAAAAAGCTTTATGCTAAATTCTCAAAATGTGAATTCTGGTTGCAAGAAGTGCAATTCCTTGGACATCTGGTTAATCATGAAGGAATTCATGTGGATCCTACAAAAATCGAGGCGATTACCAAATGGAATGCCCCTAAATCGCCCACAGAAGTAAGAAGTTTTATTGGATTGGCAGGATATTATAGACGTTTTATTCAAGATTTCTCTAGAATAGCCATTCCATTAACCAAACTAACTTGCAAATCAATTAAGTTTGAATGGGGACCAAAACAGGAGGAAGCCTTTTGGATTTTAAAACAAAGGTTAACCAACACACCCATACTCGCGTTACCAGAAAGAACTGAAGACTTTGTAGTCTATTGTGACGCATCTAAGTTAGGATACGGATGTGTGTTGATGCAACGTCAAAAGGTTATAGTTTATGGCTCTAGACAACTTAAGAAACACGAAGAGAATTATACAAACCACGATCTAGAGTTAGGAGCCGGAATTTTTGCACTTAAGATTTGGAGACACTATCTTTACGGTAGCAAGTTTGTTATCTTCACAGATCATAAGAGTTTAAGATATGTTTTTGGGCAAAAGTAATTAAATATGAGACAGAGACGTTGGATGGAAATTATTAGTGATTATGATTGTGATATCCAGTATAATGTAGGAAAAGCTAATGTAGTGGCTGATGCTTTAAGTCGAAAGTATTATGAAAAGCCAAAACGAGTACGATCTCTCAGGTTAAATCTGCAGATAGACCTAAATGAGCAAATAGAGAATTACAGGAAACAGTAATCAAAGACGATACTGAAGGTTTAAAAGGAATGATTAAGGAGTTAGAACAAGGAACAGATGAAATTTGGAGATTCCATAAGAAAAGGATCTGGATACGTAAACAAGGAAACCTACGCCACAGAATTCTAGAAGAAGCCCATAGGTCTAAGTATACGGTACATCCCGGTAGTGATAAGATGTATCAATATTTAAGAAAGAATTTATGGTGGATAGGATTGAAAAAGGATATAGCAAACTATGTTGCTAAATGTCTAACCTGTTCACAGGTTAAAGATGAACATCAGAAACCCTCAGGGTTATTGCAGCAATTAGAGATGCCAATTTGGAAATGGGAATTAATAACAATGGACTTTGTTACCAAATTACCCAAGACACGAAAAGGTAATGATACAATCTGGGTGATTGTAAACAGATTAACCAAATTTGCTCATTTCTTACCGATGAAGGAAACTTTCAGCATAGAACAGTTAGCCAAGTTATATGTAAATGAAATAGTTTCATAACATGGAATTCCTTTATCTATTATGTCTGATAGAGATAGCCGTTTTACTTCTCATTTTTGGACAAGTTTCCAAAAAGCAATTTGAACCAGGTTGAATCTAAGCACAACTTATCATCCTTAAACTCCAATCAGTTGGGCAGAGATTGGATAAAAGCAACTATCTGGACCAGAGATAGTACAAGAAACAACAGACAAGATTATTCAAGTCAAGGAAAGACTAAAAACAGCACGAGATCGTCAAAAGAGTTATGCACATAACAGACGAAAGCCATTGGAATTTCAAGTTGGAGATAAGGTATTGTTAAAAGTTTCTCCATGGAAAGGAGTGGTCAGATTCGTTAAAAGAGGAAAACTAAACCCAAGGTATGTTGGACCTTTTGAGATTATCAAAAGAATAGGACCAGTAGCTTATCAGCTACAACTGCCAGAAGAAATGGCAGGAATACATGATGTATTTCATGTATGTAATCTCAAAAAGTGCTTAGCAGACGAATCCTTAGTGATACCTCTTCAGGACATAGAGGTAAATGAGAAACTTAAGTTTGTAGAGAAACCGCTTCAGATAGAAGATAGAAAGATCAAGAATCTCAAACATAAGAGATTAGTTCTAGTCAAAGTGAAATGGGATTCAAAGAGAGGGCCAAAATATACTTGGGAGCTCGAATTAGAAATGCAATGGAAACATCCACACCTGTTCTAGTGAATCTCGAGGACGAGATTTAATACAAGGTGGGGAGGATATAACAACCCTAGAAAACACCCCTAAACGCCCCTAATATACCCCATATATGCTAAATTAAACTCGTATAACCTTAATTTTTATAAAAATCAAATAAAACAAGATACAACCATCGCTCGCGGGCCGCGACCTGGTCCTCCAGGTAGGTCGCGGGCCACGACCGAGTGTCAGATGGTGGAACCCCCTTGAGCCACGTATCCTTTAACGTGTGAAGGCTATATCCATGACTAACTCGGCCTAAGTCCTAGCTAGGATGGCTGGCGGGCCGCGACAGGCTTAGCCTGTGGGCTCATAAAAGGAGGCCGAAGGCCTCAGTCTTCCTCGTTCAAATTTTCTTTCTCTTTCAAAGCTATAGTGCAAATATTATTAGGAATAATACCCCTAAAACACGAAGCTCTACCTCGTTGTAAGTATTTTAACCCCCGATCACTGATTCATAACCCTGCCCGATTGATCTAGGGCTCCGTAACGCATGTCGAGGCTCTGTCTGACTAAGTTCGTTGGAGTTCTGTCTCGTGTTGTAAGGCTAATGTGATTTGGGTTATCTTACTAACACGTGTGCATTGTTTAATTTTAATAGATAATAACCAGGAAAAGCAACAGGAATATAGTTTTACCTAAGTCAACAATGTGAGTCATTCTCTTTTTCTACCAAACTGTTTTACCAAAACCTCAAATGTTTTCAATTATACTTATCAGTGATTGAGTCTATGTGTTCTACAATTGTTACCGGTATGTGGGGTTTTGTATACACTACTTATAATCCGTTACTATTGGACGACGAGTTAGCCAATGAGTAACATGACCACAGTCATGGAACTATGAACATGACAAATACTGAATGAGTATATTGGTAGATAAAAACATTGTAATCGCTCTCAATACTGTAAAATTATAAAACTTGTTTTGATTAAACTGGGATGCACTCGCCAGTATTTCTTGCTGATAAAAACCTTTCTAAAACGCGTTTCAGGTAACTTAATGTGAAACTAATAGAGGCCAGTAGGGGAGCACTGAAGGCTTAAAGAAGTGGCTATAAAAGTTACATAAATAAAATGGATTTTATGTTTTCAATAATTATGGTTTATCCCTAACAATGTATTATCAATGAAACATGGGTTTTATCCAATTTATTTATTATAAAATTTTGGTGTTTTGAAACTCTGATAATATTTCCTAACTACGGTCTTGATATCTCATTTCCGCTACCAAATTAATAAACACTGATACCACTTGACTGGTTCACGGCTTTCGCTCCCGGGGTAAGGGTCGGGAGCTGCGACATAAACCTTTCGTAAACATTCATTTGCAAGATGGTTTAGAAATCTATAGTTTTTGTTCATCAAAATATTGTGTATTTTTGTGAAACTTGCATGTCTTTCCACCCCCGAAAACATGTATAAAATACAAAACTGTAAAAAGCGGGGGTTATGAACTTACCTTGATATCCTTGTGCAAAGCTAGCTAAATGTGCATCCATAATGTCGTTTCCAAATGTGACTCGCTAGCGTGTAATCTATAACATTCCTAACACGGAATAGCTATAAGTTCCTAATAAAATGATGTAGCTAAACTACGTGTCACCGAGCTCTACCGATAGAATCGCGTTAGTCGTCTTGAGAAGTAGTACGTGTATATAACGAATATTTATAAGAAATTAACATAATGTAAACTCGTATAATCTATAGCGTCTCATAGATGTTTGTCAAAAATATATGTATATTTATTTTTATAAAAGAATCCGTGTTGTTTGATGTTTGAAATAAATAATTATACTTGTTTTATAAAAAGTTTCGCGTTCGACTTTCAAATAAAACACGTTCTTTGAAATGTTATCGGCGTTTCCGGAAGTTATAAAGTGTTGTCGTAAATAAATATACACTTGCATTTGTTTTATAAAATATAAGTAAAATCTGATTGGTTTTGTTTTATAATAAAACGCATTTTATTTTATGGATTTTCTCGAAAGATGGGCAGCGTTTCCTCTGTTTTTGGACGGCCCCGACAACACAAGTTGTCAGTATATTTTTAAAACCTAACAAGATTCAATCATAATATATAAAATTTTATCAAATATATCAAAAAGTAAACTGTACTTTAATTGGATTGGTTCGAGCTCGTTTTCACGTAATAAATAAAAACTATAAAAATAACATAAATAGTCGCGCAGTTAAACCTTTACCAATCTCTCGTGTCAAAACGCTGACTGAGTGTCACACCCCTTTCTAAGCCGGAAGCACGAGGTGTAATCTTGAAAGGTTCTCATTCCATATGAAAGGTAAACTTACTACATGTTCGTAAAACAACTCCAAATGCCATCATCATTGCATAATTAAAACATAACATAGGTTAAGTGTTTACATCACAAGACAGCATATTGTCTGAATAGTTTACAACTTTATTTAAAAGACGAACATCGAGAACTTGGTTCTTATATCCCACATAGGATGAAATATAATAACCAATTCCCACAAAAACAGGCATCGGAGTCTTGACACAAGATAACTAAAAACATAAACAACATCCAAGAGCAAGAGTATGACCGCGCGCACATCCACTTTAGTTACCTGAAATACATGTGAGTTTTTGGAAAATCGTCAACATAATGTTGGTGTGAATTCATGCAGTTTTTGTATTGAACGTTTGTATACTTGAATGAAAACATGGTATGTAATTCGTATGAAACAAGTATTTCTGTAAATATAAGGAAATCGAGATCGCTAATGGTTTGCAAGGCCATTAACATGTGACACGACATAGGAAGCATCCAAACCATAGGCATTTTTAGTTGTCGATTCACGACTAGAGACACAAAAGCACTACTTGGTAAAAGAGTGGCCAAGAGTGTGGTTTCCTGAAACCCATTAGATCTAACCTTTTATTCCGCGGTCTTGGTATGTAACTGATTAATGGTGCTTATGGCACCCTATTCGTGACATGATCTAAAGTATCATTCCTTAGTTTTTGTATTCAACATACCATAACACATGTATTTTCCCCAAGTTAGAAAACAAGTAAAAGTTTAAAAGTGGGGACATGAACTCACAACTTTGTGTATCCTGTGCCGTAAACTTCACCGGTTGGTTTTATAGCGACGTGACCTATACGTGTTTTATTAATGTTAGTCACTAGACTTGTATCGTACAAGTACAAGTCACCATCTTTTATGTATGTGTTTAATCTTGTTATCCACCCGAGTTATATATTTTCGTCCAAAAATACATTTTAAGTTCATAACTTGTCCAAGTTAAATAATATATTAAGAAATATATTTTCGTAAATATATTTTCTTGAATTTGTCTATGCATGTTGTATGTGTATTTTGTATTTTTACTCCTTAGGAGTATTTAGTGTATTTTCAACTCCTAATACACTATTACATATAATACATATTACATACACTTAGCACAAAATTTGGTGACCAATAAATATATATATTTTCCTCAAAAATATACATACTTAATATCAATTTTTATCTTGAAGAAATCATCATTCCTTAACTTTGAAATTTACCCAAAAATTAGGGAAACCTTGGTAAATATTTTTAGGTGAATTTTTAGGGAATAAGTTTCACCAAAACTTATATTTTTCTAAGTGTCAAAATTTTATAAAAAATTTGACATAGTTTCCCCTAAAAATGGAGGTTTCCCATGTTTTCAAAACATTTGTTTATTTTCTTTTTAAAATCATCACAAACAATCAACAACTCATTCAACACTTACCGAGTGCCAAAATCAAGTAATTTTACCTAACAACATGAACTTGAACTTTCATAAAAACTTGTAGTAATTTGGTAGTGTGTTTAATAGGTTTAGTTACCCTTTAAAGTGTGTTTACTTCTTTAAAAGTTTCATTCTTGAAAGATTTAGGTGTTTACAACTTGTAAACATGTTTTACAAAAACATTTCTTTATGAAATCTTCTTGCTTCCCAAGTGTTTCTACACAAGTTTAACCCTTAAAAATAGTGTTTGTTTATGTAAAAACCAAGTCTATGTAAATCTTGTTATTTAACTTAGTTTCTTTGGAAAACTATTTTGGAAATCATCCACTTACAAGACTTGTATTTTGTTTAAATCATCTTTACATATGAAAACAAATTTCATCATTCAAGTTCATGTATACAAAGTATGATCATCTTGGACTTTCACAAGATCATCACCTTAACTTACTAGATCATGTGTTTAATCACAATCTAGTAGGTCTCATATGATGTCTAACATCATAAACACAAATCAATCATCAAGAAGCAAAACAACACCAAACAATATGTATTCTTATGTTATTAAGCTTTATATGAAGGTTTATCTTCTTGTTCATTATGATTCTTCATGATTATCAACATACTACATCTTTTAACCAACTAAATGAGAAGTAAAATCAAGTGACAAGAAACTTACTACTAGCACAAACGCTAGGGAAGAACACTAGAAGATGAAGGTGACAAATGTGATGGATAAAAGCAAATGGGAGAGGTCCTTCAAGATCCACAAGCTCCACACTTCTTAACTTGGCTTCTAACACCTTGTGATCACTTGAGATTAGATGAGATTGAAGTGAAGATCGTGGTGATGTGGGTGGTTGATCTCGACCGAAAAGAGGGAGAGAGTATTTTGTGTGTGTTAATGGGTGAAAGATAATGAGGTCTAGCTCCTTCATACATTACTTATATCCATGTTTAGTGTTTAACCATTGTATAATATGTTCCAATAGTACATAACATGATCTCTAAGCAAATCTTCACAAATCTTATAAGATTAAGAAAAATCTTGGTGGTGGGGCCACCTAGTGACCGTCCACATGAGGGGGGGGGGGGTCTTGGTTGGTGTTTAATGGTAAGTTAAGTTAATTAGTTAGATTTCAAGTGTATAAGTTAGGTGTTATGCATATGATGTGTTATATAGTGTGTTAGGGTGTTCGGGGATAATAACTAGCTCAGAAACATTAAAACAATGCTTCTAGTATAATTTTGATGTTTCGGGTAGTGTCCGTTTGTTCGGTTAGATACCGATTTGTTAAAGTGCTAAATTATACTGTTTAATGTCCTTTATGTACCCTTTTGTGACAGTTTCAATTCTCGACACTTTGTAAGTTATTTTGGACAATAAAACATGAATTCTGCATGATATTTCAGTGTTAAAATGCTGATTAAAGCTGAATTATTGCTGAAATATGTAAAATTCAGCATTTAAAGTGTGTTTCGGGTGCTTTTTAATGCATAGTTTAGCTTCCGGAAAGTTTATATGTTAACCCATGTATCCATACTTGGGTTTTAATGTATTTTAGACGTTGTACCTACTCCTAGGTCCTAATTCCATTATCTGACTGCTTTCTGCAAAGTTGCTGACACAGTGTGTCTTACCGGTGAGTTTACTAGTCTTTCTGACGCAACGCTAACAGTAATGCATAAAGCAATATTTGAAGTATAAAACGTGCATGAATTCACATGTATAGCATATAATCAGACAATGTTGACATTTAAGCACACAATTGTAGATATTAAATAATAATTAAATTGTACAAAAATTACCGGTTTGGTGCCAGTTGTCACAGTCTCCCCCCGTTAAAAGAATTTCGCCCCGAAATTCAGGCTGAGCTATCTCTCGCAGGAGTTTTCTTGAACAGGTGGGGTACTTGTCTTTAAACTGGTCTTCACATTCCCACGTGTACTCGGGTCCGTGCTTAGAGTTCCAACGTACTTTGACAAGTTTGACACTACTCCTCCGGGTCTTGTTGATTTTCCAGTCTGTAACCTCAATGGGTTGTTCTGTAAATCGGAGTGTGTCGTCAATATGCACCTCATCCGCAGGGATGATCACTGTTTCTTGGGTTGGACTCTTCTTGAGGTTGGACACATGAAACGTATCATGTACTCCGTTAAGTTCTTCCGGTAATTCCAACTTATATGCCACGGTACCAATTCTTTCCAAGATCTTGAATGGTCCGATGTATCGTGGATTCAGCTTTCCACGTTTTCCGAATCTTACTACGCCCTTCCAAGGTGAGACCTTCAACCAAACTTTGTCTCCCACCTCGAATTCTAAGGGTTCTCGTCTTCGATCAGCGTAACTCTTTTGTCGATCTCAAGCCGCCTTAATGCGCTCTCGGATCTTCATGATTTTGTCGGTGGTCTCTTGAACAAGTTCAGGACCAACCATACGTTTGTCTCCAGCGTCTGCCCAACATAATGGCGAGCGGCACTTGCGGCCATACAGAGCTTCAAACGGTGCGGCTTTTATGCTCGTATGGTAACTGTTATTGTAGGAAAACTCAACTAAAGGTAGGTGAGTATCCCAGCTGCCGCCTAGGTCCATAACACATGCGCGAAGCATATCTTCCAGCGTTTGTATGGTTCGTTCGCTCTGGCCGTCTGTTTGCGGATGGAAGGCCGTGCTTAGATCTAATTGAGATCCAAAGGCTTCCTGGAAGGATTGCCAGATCCTTGAGACAAAACGTCCATCTCAGTCTGAAATAATTGAGATAGGCACCCCATGACGTGCCACGATTTCTTTCAAGTACAGCTCAGCAAGCTTTCCAGTGCTATCCTTCTCTCGGATCGGTAGGAAATGCGCAGACTTCGTTAACCGATCGACTATCACCCATATCATATCGTGTCCTCTAGGGGTCCTGGGTAATTTTGTTATGAAGTCCATCGAGATTTGCTCCCACTTCCACATGGGTATCTCTGGTTGTTGTAGTAGTCCGGACGGTTTTTGATATTCAGCCTTAACCTTAGCACAGGTTAGGCACTTTCCAACATAGATAGCAACATCGCTTTTAAGCCTTGGCCACCAATTGTATTCCTTGAAGTCTTGATACATTTTGTCCGATCTTGGGTGGATCGAGTATCTCGACTTGTGAGCTTCATTAAAGATGACTTCTCGAATACCGCCATAGAGCGGAACCCAAATACGCCCCTTAAAGTATAAGGTTCCCTCTTCATTTGGCGCCAAATTCTTCAGCATACCTCAGAGGTATTCAGCTCTACGATTCTCCCTCTTAAGGACTTCTTGTTGTGCGTCATGAATGCATTTTGTGAGGTTCGTCCGAATAGTCATTTCCAATGCTCGAACTCTTAGGGTCTTAACCCTTTCTTTTCTACTTAACGCATCTGCTACAACGTTTGCCTTTCCAGGATGGTACTTAATCTCATAGTCATAATCGTTTAGCAGCTCGACCCATCGTCGCTGCCGCATGTTTAGTTCCTTCTGATCAAGTATGTGCTGCAGGCTTTTGTGATCTGTGAAGATTGTACATCGAGTACCATATAAATAGTGTTGCCAGATCTTCAAGGCGAATACCACCGCGCCTAGCTCCAAGTCGTGCGTGGTGTAATTCCTTTCATGCACCTTCAACTGTCTTGAAGCGTAAGCGATGACTTTTTGGCGTTGCATGAGCACGCAACCCAAACCTTGATGTGAAGCGTCGCAGTATACTACGAAGTCTTCAGTGCCTTCGGGTAAGGATAGTATCGGTGCATCACATAGCTTATTTTTGAGCAGTTGGAAGGCTTCTTCTTGCTTA
>JARYGA010050959.1:0-88473 GCA_030545235.1 Helianthus tuberosus | reverse complement strand
TATCAAGTTATATGTTGATTTGTTATCTAATTCTCTATAAATAAAATACATTATTAAATAAAACGCCAAAAACTACAAACACCAAAACGCTAGAAGTATGAAAACTGGGAGAATAGCTGCTGGCAAAACACCTTATAAAGGGTATTAAACGCCAAAAAATTCACTAAACGCCAAAAAAAACTGGTCTTATTGTAATCTTATGCAAATAATAGTGACTCGTAGTGAATTATTATACAAAACGCCATAAACGCCAAAATAATTAACCAGAAAACGCTATAACGCCAAAAAATTATATATGTGACACAAAAAAAAATTAATTCAACGCCAAAAAGTTTAAAAAATACAATTAACGCCAAAAAAAACTTAGACGCCATAAAATATTATACCGCGTTGGGAAATAAAAAGAAGAATTTCAGAACAATTGGAATCAGGATCAGGGGCCCTAAAACTCAAGGGGGGTATTCCCTAAATTAAGTTTATCCTTCGAAAACGGTTTTAAAACACGTAAACTCTAATATGTCAACTCAGCAGGCCTATACCAGTGACAAGCCTACCCTACCCTACTTTGGCTTCCCCCGCGACACGCGACAGGGATGGAGGAATCCTCCGCGACACGCGGGAGGTAACAATTTAGGGTATAAATACAAGAGCTTAGGAGTTGATCAGTTTGCATATTTCGACGCTAAATTTCATTACGTACACTGAGATATTATAGAAACAATTAAAAAACACACACAAATCACGAAGTGCTGCCGCAATACAGGGTAATAACTCGATCGCTGCTACGATTCAATGTCCGATCGATTAAACTATCCAATGGATGTTTAAGTGCTGCCCACATTAGGGTTTATACTTTGTCATTCGTCGTTAATTCGATGGATGTTTAAATATCGCACTTTGTCATTCGATGTGAGGGTTTAATCTCGTGAGTTATCGTAAATGTTGTATTAGTTACTAACCTAGTTTGTGTGCATTGTTATTTAAACTAGGTTATCAAGGCTAATCAGTAGGCTAAGCTCTGTTCATATTAAATCTGCAATGTGAGTCATTCTCTTTTTACCAAATTACTTTCAAAATCATGTTTATTTTCAAAGTTATAATTACAGGGATTAAGTCTTTGTAATCACCAAATTACAGCCGGTATGTGGGGTTTTGTATACATTACTTGATAATCTTCACCATTGGACAAACGGGTGGCCAATGGGTGATATGACCATAGTCACAGATCCGGTCGAGTGACAAATATTGTGGGTAGTTGGTTGATATATGGAAACAATGTAATCGCCCTTAATACTGTAAATTATAACAAACGGGCTGTTTTAATAAAAAGAATGATTCACCAGTATTTCCCGCTGACAAAACCTTTTAAAAACATGTTTCAGGTGATTTGTTGTGATCCAGGAAAAGTGCCGCAAAGCACTACAAGCTTAAGGAAGTGGCTCAATATAAAATAAAGAACCATGTTTTGTAACATAAGGATTTCTCAGTAAAATCATATGATTGTAAAGTATCGGGGTTATTCCGAATTGTGAAATAAAATAATCGGGAAAATTACAGTTGTAAAAAGATCCTGAAGAAAACTTCCGCTGTTAACTCAATTAAATAAATACCAAGGGATTTTCTGTCCCGCGGCTCCTGAAACGGGTCAAACCGGTTCGGGGGCCGTGACAGAAAAAGGTAGTATCAGAGCCACTGATTTAAGCCAATTAAGTATTTAGAAAATACTTAATTTTACTAATTGCCATTTTGTGATTATGTATTTGTGTACAGTATGGGTAAGTAAAAGCTTTCAAACATCTATCTTAAATTAGATAGGTCATCAAACGAGAAGGGAAGTTCATCCCAAACAAATTCCTCAAAACTCTATGCAATTCCTGAAGAAGGAATATTTGTCCGAAAGGCACAATATGAGGAACCACTTTCTCCTAATAAAAGAAGTTTAATTATTAGGAAAAGTCAGGAGAAATTAAAGAAATCACAACCAAAAGAAAAGAGAGTTAATCAGAAAACCCAAGAGCTAGGCAGTAACCCACCCTGGGAAGACAAGTTAGATGAAAAATGGGCAGATCTTTATATGCTAGCCACTGTAGCAGTAAATGCAAATCTTTAAATATTTTAACTCAAGTTTTAGCAACCTTATTACCTACAAGCCAAAAACCTTATCCAGTAAATAAATAAATTTACAGTAAACCCTAGTGTGTTTTAAAATTTCAGTTGTTTTGTAGTCACACGATATGCAATAATATTTTAAGGTTATCTATGAAATTTTGTTATAAAATTTTAACTTAGCAATTTTTATGTATATGCTAAACAGCATGAATGACTTGTCTGAAGCCCTCCAGAACTTAAATCTCTATCCGGTGAAAATAGAGGTTTCCAGAGATTTTAATAGGTACATACCCGATATAGAAGAACCTATGGAATTCAATGCTCCACCTCCAGAGAAACCCAAGCCTAAGAAAAGGAGAAGATTCGTGGGATGGAGGAGTGCGCAGAAGGAAACCCGCCACAAGGAAGATTCCCAAAATAGAAAATCCTTTAGACAAAGGAAAGGGGATTGAAGTCGGGGAAGGTTCTAGGCAGATGGAAATGCAGTTTGAAGAATATTCTAGGCAGATGGAAATGGAGTTTGGGGAAGGTTCTAGGCAAACCAAGAGAGAAATTGGGGAAAGCTCTAAACAAATTGAGGAGTTACCATTTCAGGAGGAATTGGATCGTGCATTAGAGAGCTGTGAAATTCTCAGACCCATAAATAATAACCTCTACCCTTTTCCTGCTGAAAATCAACTTCCAATAAATTTGGAACCAGCAATCCCAGAACCTATAATCCACACCCAACCTCTAGGAATGGACGAGTGGTGGACGAATGATTGGCAGTTCCAAAACCTGCTCAACAGTCCTTATTCCTTTCTCCCTCAATACGACCCAGAACCTATACCTAACCCACCTATGAGCAATGAGAATTTAGCTGAACTCCGCCACTTTGGCGAGGAGTTAATGGATGCAGGAAATAGGATCAGGGAAGTAGGAGAACAGATCTCCTGGAAATACGACGAGAGGGAACGTCGTTACTAAAATAACAACTAACAAGGGATAGTGGGTTGTGAGACGGTGGTTGTATAATAACAATAATAATAAAATCAGGCTGTAAAATAACTACAAATAAAACTTTGTAAAATAATGGTGTGTATTGATGCATAATATAAAATATAAAATTGGGAATCGAGAAATCGATAGTTTTGAATATATATGTGTTGTGAAATTTATATGATTGTTTTGTGTATAATTGTTATTTATCCAATACTAATAATTTATATAAATTAATTAACAGATGGAAAACGCTAATAATGAACCAGTTAACGAGGTTAACCAATCTGAGCAACACCCGGAGGATCAATTTCTAAATAGGCAAGATATAGAAAATATCGTTGCTCAAGGGATAGCCAATGCTATTCCAGCAATAGTTGCTGCTGTTAGAAATCCAATCGAACCTCAACAAATCATTCCTAGCAAACGTATTCTGAAGATAACTTCAGTAATAGCGTAAATGGAGGCGGTAATCATACTAATCACGATAATAATCCATGGCAGGCTCCGCTTCCTAAGAAAATGAAAGTTGCAACACCTGGTTGCACTTATAAAGAATTTCTTGCTTGTAAACCATCTGAGTTTTCAGGCAATGAAGGAGCGACTGCGGTACTGCGTTTGTTAGAGAAAACCGAGGCAGTAATTACAATAAGTAAATGTGCCAAGGACGATCAGGTCATGTACGCGTCAAACCTTTTTAAAGAAGGGGCGCTAGAATGGTGGAACACGGTATTACAAGCAAAAGGAAGGATGATGGCATATGCTATGAACTGGGAAGAATTTAAGAGTCTTGTAGAAAGAAAATTATGTCCCGAATATGAAAAAGATCAAATGGCGAATAAATTCCTAAACCATCGAATGATGGATGTAGATTGTCGAGGATATACTTCGACATTCTTTGAATATGCTAGAGTGGTACCAACACTGGCTTCGCCAGAACCGGTACTCATTTCTCGCTATATTTGGGGATTGATTGGTGAAATCCGCAATATCGTTAAAGCTGCGAGACCTCGCACTATTGACGATGCAGTGGAATTAGCTAATACCCTAACTGATGAACTGGTGTGCACAAGAGATGATAACAGGAAAAAGGAACTGGCTCAGAAAATTACCCAAGGATTTCGTACGGGTAATAATAACAACTTCAAGAGAAGAGGAACAGGGCAATCCTCAAATCCACTGTTCTGCAAGAATTGCAGAAAGAAATATTATGGAAGATGTAATGAGACCTGCAACTTTTGCAAAGCCATAGGACATCGTGAAGAAGATTGCAGAAGGAAAACAAGGATCTGCTATAACTGTGGAGAAGCTGGGCATTTCAAAACAGAATGTCCTAAAGTGGTTAAACCAGCAGACAATAAAACCAAGCCAGCTGATGGAGCTACCAAGAAGAATGTTCGAGCCTTTCAGTTAACAACTCAGGAGGCCGAGTTAATTCCGGATGTGATAGCTGGTACGTTCTTAGTTCACAACGTGTATGCAAAAGTATTATTTGACTCTGGTGTAAACCAAATTTTTATTAATACTTCATTCTGCCAAGCTCTTAACTTACCCTTAACCAACCTTAGGCAGATTTTTACAGTCGAAACGGCAGACGGAAATTCTGTTAGCATAGATAAAGTTTTGTAAAAGGAAAATATAGAACTCTCAGGTCATAAATTCTTTGCAAACCTGTTACCTATGAAATTAGCCGAATTTGATGTTGTGTTAGGAATGGATTGGTTAGTAGCTAACCATGCTCGAATCCTTTGTGATAAGATTTCTATAGAAATTCGTGCACCCACCGGAGAAGTACTTATGATTACAGGAGATAAGCCACGTAAACCCATGAAGTTTATATCAGTAATGAAAGTTGCTAGTTATGAACGAAAACAAGGAATAGTATATATGATTTCAGTAATCATTAGTACTAAGGATAAAGAACTTAAGGAAATTCCTGTAGTCTCAGAATACCCAGATGTATTCCCAGAAGAACTCCCGGGATTACCACCAGATAGGGAAGTAGAATTTAGAATTCATCTAATTCCAGGAACTACACCGATAGCCAAGGCACCTTATCGGTTAGCACCCACAGAAATGTTAGAACTGAAAAAGCAATTAGATGAATTACTAAGTAAAGGTTTCATACAACCTAGTTCATCCCCTTGTGGAGCACCATTATTGTTTGTAAAGAAAAAGGACGGTTCAATGAGAATGTGTATTGATTATAGAGAATTAAATAAGGTTACAATTAAGAATCGATACCCATTACCTAGGATTGATGATCTATTCGATCAACTTCAAGGAGCTAGATATTTTTCTAAGATAGAATTACGCTCCGGATATCATCAATTGAAAGTACAAGAAGAAGACATACCTAAAACTGCTTTCAGAACTAGGTATGGTCATTACGAGTTTATAGTCATGCCCTTCGGATTAACAAATGCACCTGCAGCATTTATGGACATGATGAATAGGATCTGTAAACTATATTTGGATAAATTTGTAATTGTTTTCATCGACGATATACTTATTTATTCCAAAAATCAGGAAGAACATTGTCGGCACTTGCATGCACTCTTAACTTTGTTAAGAAAAGAAAAGATATACACCAAATTCTCGAAGTGTGAATTTTGGTTGCAAGAAGTGCAATTCTTAGGTCACATGGTGAATCACGAAGGCATTCATGTAGATCCTGCTAAGATAGATGCAATTACTAAATGGAAGGTTCCGCAATCCGCAATGGAAATTAGAAGTTTTATAGGTTTAGCTGGATACTATAGACGGTTTATTAAGGATTTTTCCAAGATAGTTGTACCATTAACTAAGCTAACCTGTAAAGCAGTTAAGTTTGAATGGGGAACTAAACAAGAAGAAGCCTTTAGAATCTTGAAGCAGAAATTAACCAATGCTCCAATCTTAGCCTTACCGGAAGGAACTGAAGATTTTGAAGTATATTGTGATGCTTCAAAACTAGGATTTGGATGTGTGCTGATGCAACGCAAGAAGGTAATTGTGTATGCTTCAAGACAATTGAAAAAGCACGAGGAGAACTATACAACTCATGATTTAGAATTAGGAGCTGTAATTTTTGCCCTTAAGATCTGGAGACATTATTTATACGGAAGTAAATTTACTGTCTATACGGATCACAAAAGTTTAAGGTACATATTTGGGCAAAAAGAGTTAAACATGAGGCAACGGAGATGGATGGAAATCCTAAGTGACTACGACTGTGATATTCAGTATCACGAAGGAAAGGCAAATGTTGTTGAAGATGCCTTAAGTCGTAAATATTATGAAAAGCAAAAACGAGTTCGTGCTCTCAGATTAAATCTACAATTAGATTTAATGGAACAATTGAAGAATGTTCAAGCTACAGCAATCAAGGATGATGCTGAAGGAATGAAAGGAAGAATAAAAGAATTAGAGCAAGGAGCTGATGGAATTTGGAGATTCCACCAACGCAGAATTTGGGTACCTAAGAAAGGAGAATTAAGAAATAAGATTTTAGAAGAAGCCCATAAATCCAGGTATACCATGCACCCTGGAAACAATAAAATGTACCAAGATTTAAGAAATGACTTTTGGTGGATAGGAATGAAAAAGGATATAGCTCGATATGTTTCTAAGTGTCTTACTTGTTTGCAAGTTAAGGCAGAACACCAGAAACCTTCAGGTCTACTACAACAATTAGAAATGCCTGTATGGAAATGGGAACTCATAACAATGGATTTTGTTACCAAGTTACCCAAAACCAGAAAAGGTAATGATGCGATTTGGGTAATTGTGGATCGATTAACCAAATCAGCTCATTTTATACCTATGAAAGAAACCTTTAGCATGGAAAGATTGGCAAAGTTGTATGTAGATGAAGTTGTATCCTTACATGGAGTTCCACTCTCCATTGTATCAGATAGGGATAGTCGTTTCACTTCCCACTTCTGGAAAAGTTTCCAAGAAGCAATGGGAACTCGATTAAATCTAAGTACAACATATCATCCTCAGACAAACGGACAAAGTGAAAGGACAATCCAAACCCTGGAAGACATGCTCAGAGCATGTGTAATAGATTTTGGTGGAAATTGGGATGACCATTTACCTTTAATTGAATTCTCCTATAACAATAGTTATCATTCAAGTATTGAAACTGCCCCATTCGAGGCACTGTATGGAAGAAAGTGCAGAACTCCAGTTTGTTGGGCAGAAATAGGAGAAAGTCAATTGTCAGGTCCTGAAATAGTGCAAGAAACGACCGACAAGATTACACAAATCAAGGAAAGATTAAAGACTGCTCGGGATCGTCAAAAGAGCTATGCTGATAATCGATGCAAACCACTAGAATTCCAAATTGGAGACAAGGTACTCTTGAAAGTTTCACCCTGGAAAGGAGTAGTTCGGTTCGGTAAGAAAGGGAAACTAAGTCCAAGATACGTAGGACCTTTTTCAGTAATCCAACGTATAGGACCAGTTGCTTATCGTTTACAACTACCAGAAGAGTTAACTGGAGTACATGATGTATTTCATGTATCTAACCTCAAGAAATGCCTAGCAGACGAATATTTGATAGTACCTCTCCAAGATACAGAGGTAAACGAAAAGTTAAAATTTGTTGAGAAACCTCTTCAGATAGAAGATCGAAAGATTAAGTTTCTTAAACACAAACGGCTAGTGCTAGTTAAAGTCAAATGGGATTCAAGGAGAGGAGCTGAATACACTTGGGAGTTGGAATCTGAGATGAAACGAAAGTATCCCTACTTATTCTAGTGAATCTCGAGGACGCGATTTTATTAAGGTGGGGAGGATGTAACAACTCTCATCAAAAGTCCTATTTATTATTTTAATTTGTCCAAAAGGAAATCTTAATTGAGATACCCAAGTGATTCTGCATAAACCTTAAAAATTTCAGAACAATTGGAATCAGGATCAGGGGCCCTAAAACTCAAGGGGGGTATTCCCTAAATTAAGTTTATCCTTCGAAAACGGTTTTAAAACACGTAAACTCTAAATTTGTCAACTCAGCAGGCCTATACCAGTGACAAGCCTACCCTACCCTACTTTCGCTTCCCCCGCGACACGCGGGAGGTAACCATTTAGGGTATAAATACAAGGGCTTGGGAGTTGACCAGTTTGCATGTTTCGACGCTAAATTTCATTACGTACACTGAGATATTATAGAAACAGTTCAAAAACACACACAAATCACGAAGTGCTGCCGCAATACAGGGTAATAACTCGATCGCTGCTACGATTCAATGTCCGATCGATTAAACTATCCAATGGATGTTTAAGTGCTGCCCACATTAGGGTTTATACTTTGTCATTCGTCGTTAATTCAATGGATGTTTAAGTATCGCACTTTGTCATTCGATGTGAGGGTTTAATCTCATGAGTTATCGTAAATGCTGTATTAGTTACTAACCTAGTTTGTGTGCATTGTTATTTAAACTAGGTTATCAAGGCTAATCAGTAGGCTAAGCTCTGTTTATATTAAATCTGCAATGTGAGTCATTCTCTTTTTACCAAATTACTTTCAAAATCATGTTTATTTTCAAAGTTATAATTACAGGGATTAAGTCTTTGTAATCACCAAATTACAGCCGGTATGTGGGGTTTTGTATACATTACTTGATAATCTTCACCATTGGACAAACGGGTGGCCAATGGGTGATATGACCATAGTCACAGATCCGGTCGAGTGACAAATACTGTGGGTAGTTGGTTGATATATGGAAACAATGTAATCGCCCTTAATACTGTAAATTATAACAAACAGGTTGTTTTAATAAAAAGAATGATTCACCAGTATTTCCCGCTGACAAAACCTTTTAAAAACATGTTTCAGGTGATCTGTTGTGATCCAGGAAAAGTGCCGCAAAGCACTACAAGCTTAAGGAAGTGGCTCAATATAAAATAAAGAACCATGTTTTGTAACATAAGGATTTCTCAGTAAAATCATATGATTGTAAAGGATCGGGGTTATTCCGAATTGTGAAATAAAATAATCGGGAAAATTACAGTTGTAAAAAGATCCTGAAGAAAACTTCCGCTGTTAACTCAATTAAAAAAATACCACGGGATTTTCTGTCCCGCGGCTCCTGAAACGGGTCAAACCGGGTCGGGGGCCGTGACAGCTTTGCGGTCCGTATCCGTAATTTAAATTTTATCGCCTAGATATGCTGCCTTACGGTCCGTAAGGCATACCCTTTGCGGTCCGTAAGCCTTGTCAGAAGACAAAATCTTGTGAACTTTAACATATGACCATGCAATCTTTCATACTTCGAATCTTTGGTCATTGTTGGCAGAAAAGGACCATATGTTGAGACCTGAGACACCTTGGGAGTCTGGCCATGCAATGGCATTGACTTGAGGTCTTTGAAAAAGCTAAAGTGTGAGGATTTGTCGAGTTTGAACCTAGGATCCCATTTATTTGAATGTGGAATTTATCATCACATAAATTTATCCGGATACTTGTGTAATTCTTATAAGATATATATGAAAACATTTTAATGTTTTACAAAGGTTTGGAATTAATAAAAAGGTCACTCAGAGGTATTAATTAACATGTTGACACTTTTAATCCTACCATATATCTTTCAACTTGATCCGGTTTTATAATACGTTCACCTTCCATGACACGTGTCTCTATAATATTGGTCGATTCTACGAGGTGTTACATCCTCACCCCCTTAAAAGAAATCTAGACCTCGAGATTTACTGGAATAAATGAGGGTACTTTTGCTTCATCGTGGACTCAACCTCCCACGTATACTCGGGACCTCTACGGGCATCCCATTTAACCTTCACAATCGGTACATGCTTCTTTCGAAGCTTTTTAACCTGTCGATCCTCGATCGATAAAGGTTTTTCAACAAACTTTAAGCTCTCATCAATACGCACATCTTCATGTGACATGACTAGCGATTCATCAGCTAGACACTTCTTTAGGTTGCAGATGTGGAACACATTATGAATACCACTGAGCTCTTCAGGCAGGTTTAACTTGTAAGCCACTGTTCTCACACATTCGATGATCTCGAATGGTCCTATATATCTTGGGCTTAACTTGCCTTTCTTTCCAAATCGCATTACCCCTTTCGAGGGTGATACTTTAAGTAGAACCTTGTCACCTACCTCGAACTTTAGAGGTTTACGCCTTTTGTCTGCGTAGCTTTTCTGCCTATCCCTGGAAGCCTTGAGACAATCACGTATCTGTACGATCTTATCTGTCGTCTCCAGGACAATATCAGGTCCTGTTAGTTGGGCATCTCCAACTTCTGCCCAACAAACGGGCGTCCTGCACTTTCTTCCGTACAAAGCTTCAAAAGGTGCAGCTTGAATACTCGAATGATAGCTATTATTATACGAAAAATTCAATCAATGGAAGATGTTCATCCCAACTTCATCCTAAGTCAATAACATAAGCTCGCAGCATATCCTTGAGTGTCTGTATAGTACGTTCACTTTGACCATCCGTCTGAGGATGATATGCAGTGCTGAAATTTAATCGGGTGCCTAGGGATTGCTGAAAGCTTTTCCAAAAATGCGATGTATATCTCGTATCCCTATCAGAGATGATAGACAATGGCACTCCGTGGAGAGATACAATCTCGTCCACGTACAGCTGAGCTGTGTGTTTCCTTAATAGGTAAGAAGTGGCCTGACTTAGTCAATTTATCCACTATAACCCAAATTGTATCATTTCCTCGCTTTGTCTTTGGTAACTTGGTGATAAAATCCATACTCACCATCTCCCACTTCCAGGTGGGAAGTTCAGGTTGTTGCAGCAAACCTGACGGCTTCTGGTGTTCTGCTTTAACTTGAGCACATGTCAGACATATGGCCACATAAATGACTATAGATTTCTTCAAACCTATCCACCAGTAATTTGCCTTTAAGTCCTGGTACATCTTGTCACTTCCAGGATGAACTGAATATTTGGAGCTATGGGCTTCTTGAAGAATCACATCTCTTAGTCCACCATAAATTGGAACCTATATTCGTCCGTTCAATCTTAGAATTCCATCCTTGCCATAGGACAGCTGTTCAGCAGTTACTCCCAACTTTTCATTCGGATAGTTAGCTTCTAATACAGCTTCCTTCTGAGCGGCTAACAACCTTTCATTCAAACTGTTTTCAATTCAATGCTCTTGGCATTGATTCTAATGGGCTTAACCCTTTCTTTTCTGCTTAAAGCATCAGCTATTACATTCGCTTTGCCTGGATGGTAGCGAATTTCACAATCATAATCATTCAGTGTCTCCATCCATCGACACTGTCTCATATTCAAATCCTTTTGATTAAACAGATGCTGAAGGCTTTTGTGATCAGAATAGATCACACACTTGGTTCCATACAAATAACGCCTCCAAAGTTGTAGTGCAAACACAACGGCACCCAACTCCAAATCGTGGGTGGTGTAATTCTTTTCGTGCACCTTTAATTGTCGGGAAGCATAGGCAATAACCTTGCCTTTCTGTATGAGCACACATCCCATACCAGTGTGTGATGCATCGCAGTATACCACAAATTCCTCTATTCCATCAGGAAATGTCAACACAGGCGCATTGCTTAACTTCTGTTTAAGAATATCGAAGGATTCTTGTTGCTTAGGACCCCAGTCAAACTTGATATTCTTGTGAGTTAGTGAAGTTAGGGGTGCAGCAATCCTTGAGAAGTTTTCAATAAAATTCCTGTAATATCCTGCTAAACCCAAGAAACTACGAATCTCTGTGGGTGTCTTCGGCTCTTGCCAATTCATGATAGCTTCAATCTTAGCGGGATCCACCTGGATACCACGCTCACTCAAAACATGTCCAAGAAACTGGACTTCACGAAGCCAAAACTCACATTTTGAAAACTTGGCGTAGAGCTTCTCATGCTGAAGAAGTTTAAGAATACAACAAAAGTGCTTCTCATGGTCAGCCTGGTTCTTTGAATAAATAAGAATGTCATCAATGAAGACGATGACAAACTTGTCCAAGTAGGGTTTGCAAACGCGATTCATGAGATCCATGAACGCTGCTGGTGCATTAGTGAGCCCAAATGGCATCACTAAGAATTCATAGTGACCATAACGAGTCCTAAATGCAGTTTTGTGCACATCTTCATCTCTAACCTTCAGCTGATGGTAACCAGACCTCAAATCAATCTTGGAGAAGTAACTTGCCCCTTGTAGTTGATCGAACAGATCATCGATCCTTGGCAATGGGTATCTATTCTTGATAGTAACCTTGTTTAGCTCTCGATAATCGATGCATAGACGCATCGATCCATCCTTCTTTTTTACAAACAGAATCGGTGCTCCCCAGGGAGATGAACTACGTCGAATAAAACCTTTGGCCAACAAATCATCCAGTTGAGTTCTCAACTCTTTCATCTCAGTTGGTGCTAACCTATAAGGTGCTCTTGCTACAGGTGCTGCTCCAGGAATAATGTCAATTCTGAACTCCACTTGCCTATCTGGGGGTAAACTAGGTAGTTCTTCAGGGAATACGTCTGGATATTCTAAAATAACAGGGATGTCTTCAACCTTAGGCTTTGGTTCATCAATGGTTACCTGTGCCATATAAATGATACAACCTTTCTTCAAACATCTTGATGCCTTAAGCATAGACACTTGCTTAGGCAACCCATATTGAGTGTCTCCCTGTATGGTAAGTGGCTCACCATACGGAGTCTTGATCACCACTTGTTTCTTGTCACAAACAATCTGGGCATGGTTATAAGATAACCAATCCATGCCTATCACTATGTCGAAACCGGCTAATTTCAACGGAAGCAAAGATAACGGGAAGGAGTGGTTCCTAATGGATATAAAACAACCATCTAACACAGTTGAGGCAGTTTCTATGGTACCATCAGCCAACTCTACTTCATATTTCATGCTTAGGGTTTTAACAGGCAGATTTAACAATTTACAAAACTTATCATCAACAAATGACTTATCTGCACCCGAATCAAATAATACCCTTGCATAAACATCATTAATAAGAAAGGTACATGTTATCACGTTGTCATTTTGAATTGTGTCACACCCCGACCGCGTATAACATGCAACCGCGGCGGAAACGTCGGGGAGTGTTGTAACAGAATTAATTGTTTCATAACCATGGCATTCAAAGTTGTATTTTATTTATCAACATAAGAGTTTCATTGTCTTTAAACAGGAAATAAAGAGTTCAGAACATAATTAAACTAAGTCTATCTTCATTTTATGTCTCTAAGGCACATGTCCGCCCTAGTGTCACGATCATCATCCTACGGAAAAGCTCCTGAAAACACAAGTGAAAATAGGTACGTCCGCATAAAAATTCCTGTGAGATACATAGGTTTTGTGAAAATAGGATTCATGACTTATAAGTTTAGGAAAAATTGTTTAATAACAGTCAGTCATGAACCTTGTAAGTTGTTTTGTTTTGTAAATCATTAAAAAGCAATGATATGTATAAGTAAGAGAATAATGTAAGGTTAAATGAATAACCAAGTAAAAATGAGTTTGTATAAGATAAGTTGTTTTGTAAATCAATGTCTTGTGAAAATAAGTTGTTTATGTAAAATGTAATATGTCAAATATTGAAATGATTTAAGTAACGCTACGACATGTAATGTTATACAAACACTTATATATAGGAAGTACCAGCGACGTATCCACCATGCTTGTATTATATTACACTCGCCTCGTTACTCGAATCATTTACCCAAACCAACCATCAATGTAAGTTGTTCATGTATAAATGAATTGTCATGTGTTAATGTGTAAACCATATTGAAATGTCTATGTCCAATCTAAACCACTAAATGTGTATATCAATGTCAAAATGTTTATGTTAATGTAGATCATGTAATGTTTACCCAAAAATAACATGTATGGTAAGTGAAATATATCAACTAAACCATATGTAAAATGCACAAAAACAAGGTATTGAAGTAAAACATGGTTTAAATCAGAGTTATGTTTTGTGGAACAAATGCATGCTTTACTGATACAAACATTTATGCGGTATTGTGAAAATGCATACATCCAAGCCTTGAGACTGTGGCGATAAACCCTTAAACAAATTAAAGGTTTGTCTAAATTATGTATATCGAATTCGGTCATTCCTTCCAATCCAAACAAACCCAGGATTTCAGGAACGGGAGTTGTCAATTCCTATGGTACCACTACCTACTAACGAACGGCGTAGCAAATGTTAATGAATGTATTGTTCCATTGTAAACAACCCAAATGTCATAACAAAATGTAAGCATGTGATGAAAACAACTGTACTAAGTATGCACACAAGGGACATACATAGCATGAAATGTAATGTAAAACAATGTACTAAGTATGCACACAATGGGCATACATAGCATGAAATGTAATGTAAAACAATGTACTAAGTACGCACACAATGGGCATACATAGCATGAAATGTAATGTAAAACAATGTACTAAGTACGCACACAATGGGCATACATAGCATGAAATGTAATGTAAAACAATGTACTAAGTACGCACACAATGGGCATACATAGCATGAAATGTAATGTAAAACAATGTACTAAGTACGCACACAATGGGCATACATAGCATGAACACAATGAAATCATGTACTATAAATGTACTAATGAACATAGCAAGTATACGATGTGAAAGCAGGAAAGCACGAAAGTAACAAGTAGGCACATGTGTTTCACCCCAAAACAGTTTGGAAAATAGTAAAAGAGGGGTCTATGTACTCACTTGAGATTGCTCAGAAGTCCTAAGATAACCACCAAGCAATGCTAGAGATCACGGAATCAAACGGCACCTAATATAGGTAACTATGTTAATAAACCGGACCTAATATCGGAGGATCGGATAGAATGAGGGTTCGTAAACCAAACGAGTATGGAGACTCGTGTAATATGGTTTAACAAAGCCCACATACTAAAACGAAACTTAACCTAAGTGTTTGTGACCCATTACGACCCGTTTAGGTAGCTTATGATACTTTAACGCGTCGTTCGCGTGAAACGCGTTCGGACCGCCTAACTAGTCCTATGACAAGTAACATATGCCTTAACATGTCTAATATTGTTGTCAAATCAGTTTAGATGTCAAAAATTATGTTACATATGTTTAAAATGAATTTTAGCATCAAAGGGGTATTTTGGTAATTTACCTAAGGCATATAAACTACCTATCATACAACTACTTAAATGAAGCGACCATAAGGTATAACCTCGGAAGGTTATTCCCTATATGCTATGGTCACCTAATGTGTTTGGTCGGATCCTAACGATCGACCAAATGGGTCGGGTTCGAAGGTATAAGCGATTTATTAGATCGCTTACCCTTACGACCCTAGACAACGTGGTAATCAGTAGGCATAGTCACAAGGGACTATAACCATCGTGATTACAATCACGTTGCGAAGTTCAAACGAACTTCGCATTGACCATAAACTGGTCAATGCAGAAATTCAAACAAAGTTTGACTTTCGGACTCGAAAGCAATAAAAGAACGAAGGAACACTTACGAAGGGTCCCCGAATGCTAATCTAGATCAAAATAGCTCAGGTATGAAACAATGGTTTCAACTTAGAGCACATTAGATCAGATTCTTGTGAGGAAAAGTGAAGGGTGGAGGTGGGTATTTATAGTTTTCGGTTCACCGTTAGGATCATTTCTTGGAAAAGGGGGCACGATCTAAGCCGTACACTTGTTGGAAAGTTGTGGTAACTCATTTGCCATCCACCATAAGAGTTTGACATTTGGCACTTGGCCTTTGGAGAGTGTTAAGGGCTGTTAACATCTGAAAAAAAACGTTTTGCTGCATCTGGCCCCTGTTTACGGACCTAGTTTGGCATATTTATAGTTTCAGTCCCTGCAACCTCAAAACTTGGTTTTCGATGCGTTTTTTTGACACGTTTAAGCCCCGTTAACCCCATTTCAAAGATCTAAAATGAAGTTAAAGTATAGGGAACTTAAAATGTGCTCAAAAATATCTCAGATGTCGGTTCGTTTGGCCGTACGATCGCGATGTTCGCTTAATTACGACGGAATGCGCATAAGCGCGAAAAACGATCCAAATGACGCGACGAATGGATTTTTCTCAAGCCTAATCACTAAAATAAAATATTTTAGTGCTTACATAAATTTTTGGATGTCCGGATGTATTCAGAACGTAAGTTATGCGCGAAAGTGTAAACTTGTGCACTTTTTGACGCTTTTAGTCCCTGAATGTCCCAAAAGTTTATTTTAGCACACCGAACACCTCAAAGCCTATTTCTAAGCTATGTAGAGGATATTTATGGCATGTTTAACTTATGGTCATGTTCCGGAATGTTCGTTACTGTTCAAATTGGCATACTTTCGCAGTTTATCAAGTTTAGTCCCTGTAAGCGAATTAACTTTTTTTTGCCATACCAAAGCCTTCAAAACTTATTTCTAAGTTATGTAAGGGTTATTTAAGGTATGTTAAGTATATGTTGATGTTCCGGAGTATTTTTCGCATTAAATTGATTACGTTTACGCACCAGTTTGCGTATAACTCTCCAGAAAGTGATATAGAGTTTGAAATTGAATAAAAGTCAAAACATGAAAAATGTAAAACATAACCAAACAAACATTGGGATCAAATAACATTGTTTTATTGATAATTGAACTGTTCACAATGATTACAAGCACAGATGTTACAGTCTCCCCTACTTGTGGAAATTTCGTCCCGAAATTTATTTAGAGGAAACTCGTGGGAAAAGATGTGGATACTTCGCCTTCATTTGATCTTCACGTTCCCAAGTAAACTCGGGTCCACGTTTAGCTTCCCAGCGAACTTTGACCAAAGGAATGCGCTTGCGTTTGAGCCACTTGACTTCACGTTCCATGATTTCCACAGGTTTCTCAACAAATTTCAGTGGTTTGCCAACACGAATTTCGTCAAGCGGTATGTGGAGGTTCTCATCATCTAAACACCTCTTGAGATTGGACACGTGAAAAGTTGGATGAACATTTCCAAGTTCAGGAGGTAACTCAAGTCTGTAGGCTACCTTACCGATTCTTTCGACGATCTTGAATGGTCCAACGTATCTAGGTGCAAGTTTTCCTTTCTTTCCAAATCTGATCACACCTTTCCAAGGTGAGACCTTAAGTAATACTCGATCACCGACTTGAAATTCCAAGGGTTTACGTTTTGGGTCCGCGTAACTCTTCTGACGGCTTCTAGCTGTCTGAAGGTTATCACGAACTTTCTTTATCTTGTCAGTTGTCTCTAAAATGAGGGCAGGTCCAGTAAGTTGAGCCTCGCCGATCTCATTCCAGCAGACTGGTGAACGACATTTTCGACCATAGAGAGCCTTGAAAGGAGCCATTTTGATGCTGGTGTGATAACTGTTGTTGTAGGAGAATTCAATTAACTGAAGATGTGAATCCCAACTACCACCAAAGTCGATCACACAAGCTCTAAGCATATCCTCCAGAGTCTGGATTGTTCTTTCAGATTGACCATCCATTTGCGGATGATAAGCTGTGCTCAGATTAAGTTGGGTCCCCATAGCAGATTGCATGGTTCTCCAAAAATGAGAAGTGAAACGAGCATCTCTATCAGAAATGATGTTCAAAGGAACACCATGTCGAGCTACAATTTCATCCACATAGATTTTAGCAAGTATGTCAGCAGGAAAGTCCTCACGAATTGGTAAGAAATGTGCTGACTTAGTAAGACGATCAACAACTACCTAGATGGCATCATGACCTTTCTTTGTGCGTGGAAGTTTGGTAACAAGATCCATAGTAATGTTTTCCCATTTCCAAATTGGGATCTCTGGTTGCACCAATAAACCAGAAGGACGCTGATGTTCAGCCTTAACCTTAAGACAAGTAAGGCATTTTGATACGTATAAGGCAATGTCTTTCTTCATACCAGGCCACCAATAATGAATACGAAGATCCTTATACATCTTATCTGAGCCCGGATGAATAGAATAACGAGACTTATGGGCTTCATCCATAAGCAAGGTACGAAGATCATCCTGGCTTGGGACCCACAAACGGTCCATGAAGTAATACGATCCATTGTCCTTCAGTTCCAGATCAGGTGTTATGTGATAGGGAAATTCCCTATCCATCAAACCTTGTGAAACACAAGATTGTTGGGCCTGAGAAATGCGTGCTTGGATATCGGATCGAGCTTGAATAACAGATTGAACACGTACACAATGAAGTTTAGTACGTTCCTTACGACTCAATGCATCAGCTACGACATTCGCCTTACCAGGATGGTAGCGAATTTCGCATTCATAGTCGTTTAAAAGCTCAACCCAACATCGTTGCCTCATGTTGAGTTCTTTCTGGTTGAAGATATGCTGAAGATTTTTGTGGTCTGTGAAAACCACACATTTTGTACCGTACAAATAGTGTCTCCAGATCTTAAGAGCGAAGACAACTGCACCCAACTCAAGATCATGAGTGGTGTAGTTCTTCTCATGTATCTTCAACTGCCTCGATGCATATGCTATGACTTTGTTCCTTTGCATCAGGACACAGCCAAGACCCAATTTAGATGCATCGCAATAAATGACGAAATCATCATTGCCCTCAGGCAAAGTTAGAACAGGCGCGTCGCAAAGCTTCTGCTTCAAGTGTTGAAAAGCTTCCTCTTGTTTGAATCCCCAGTCAAAGGGTTTGTTCTTCTGAGTTAGAGCAGTTAGAGGAACTGCAATCTTTGAGAAGTTCTCAATGAAGCGGCGGTAATAACCCGCTAGACCAAGAAAAGAACGAACCTCAGTGGGAGTAGTAGGCGTATCCCAATCCTTAATCGCACTGATCTTGGAGGGATCTACATGAATACCTTGTTCGTTGATGATATGTCCTAAGAATTGAACTTCTTTAAGCCAGAATTCACACTTGGAGAATTTGGCGAAAAGTTGCTCTTTCTTTAGAAGTTCCAGAGTAAGACGAAGATGTTGCTCGTGATCAGCTCGCGTCTTAGAGTATATCAAGATGTCGTCAATAAAAACAATGACGAACTGATCCAAATAAGGTTTGCAGACCCTATTCATTAAGTCCATGAAAACAGCAGGAGCATTAGTCAAACCGAATGGCATGACTGTGAACTCGTAATGCCCATACCGAGTGCGGAACGCCGTCTTGGGAATATCTTCTTCATGCACCCGAAGTTGATGATACCCCGAACGAAGATCAATCTTCGAAAAATAAGAAGCGCCCTGTAACTGATCAAAGAGATCATCTATGCGTGGTAGGGGATATCGATTCTTGATGGTAAGCTTGTTAAGCTCACGATAATCGATACACATCCTAAATGATCCATCCTTCTTCTTGACAAAAAGAACGGGAGCACCCCAAGGTGAAAAGCTAGGACGGATAAAACCTTTGTCAGAGAGCTCCTGAAGCTGCTTAGACAACTCTTGCATCTCAGATGGTGCAAGACGATATGGAGCTCTGGCAATGGGATTTGCACCAGGTACGAGATCAATGCGGAACTCGACTTGGCGTGCTGGGGGTAGACCAGGCAACTCTTCAGGGAATACTTCAGAATAATCCCGAACGACAGGAATATCTGAAATAGACTTACCCCTGCCTTTATCTGCTGTAACATGTGCTAAGAAAGCCACATAGTTCTTACGCAGATACTTCCGAGCTTTAAAACAAGACATGAGCTTGAGACCACCAGACGGTTTCTCACCTTGAACCTGTAGGATCTCGCCTGTCGAAAGCGGCACACGAACAATCTTCTCAGAACAAACTATCTCTGCGCGATGCTTAGATAACCAATCCATACCCACTATAACGTCGAAGCTTCCAAGTTGCATTGGCGTGAGGTCAATAGGAAAAAGATGATTGTTAAGGTTCAACTGGCAGTTGCGAAGAACAGAATCAAGAATAATGGGTTCACCACTAGCAACTTCTACTGTCAAGGGTTTTCCTAGTTTCGTTCTAGACACGCGAAGCATTGGCTCAAAAGATAATGACACAAAACTCTTGTCGGCGCCCGAATAAAAAAGAACAGATGCAGGCTGATTATTAATAAAGAACGTACCGTTCACCACATTATCTTCCGCCTGCGCCTCTTGGGCATTCATGTTGAAGACTCGCCCTCGAGCCTGAGCCTGATTCTGGTTAGCTAGCCTTGGGCACCGGTTTCTGTAATGGGTCAGATCCCCACAATTATAACAAGCACCTGGTGGGTAGGGTGGTCGTGCAGCTTGACCCTGTTGCTGAGCAAGGGGATGAGCAACTTGTTGAGCCGGGTTCTGAACTGCGCGATTCTGAACAAACCGACAAACATCGGCAAGATGACCTGACTTCCCACAGTTAGTACAGAAACGGCACTGATGTTGCGGCTGATGGTGACTGTTGCATCTATTGCACAAAGGTGCATTCCCTGAATAAGGCTTCTTTGCTGGAGGCTGTGCGGGTTGGTTGGGAGCTGCCTGGTTAGCTTGGGCATTGACAGCATAGTTTTGGGAAGCCTTACGCTTCCTTGCCCTTTTCGATGAACCAGAATCCTTTCCATTCTTGTTTTGACCTTTCTTGCTATCCTCTTTGTCAGAAGATTGTTTCTTGCCCTTGTCACCCTTCCTGTGTAACTTAGTCTTCCGAATCTGCGACTCAGTCAATGTCGCTGATAACTCGATAGCCTGACGGAGTGTGGCAGGGTTACTACCAGTAATGATGTCTTGCACTGAGTCAGGTAGGCCGTCAATGTACCTTTCGATAGCCTTGTCGAGTGGGGTAACCATTGTTGGGCATAGCAGACTCAACTCCTCAAACCTATCGGTATATGCCCTATGCTCGCCACTATCTTGCTTCAAGTCATCAAACTCTTTCTCCAACGCTCGCTGTTCATGGCGAGGACAGAATTCCCTCATCATAAGGGCCCTAAGTTCAGCCCAAGTTTGTGCTAGAGCAACTTCTGCACCACGGTCTCTCATAACCCCGTTCCACCATGTGAGAGCCCTCTTCTGAAACACGCTCGAAGAAAACTCAACCTTGCGATTTTCCGGACACTGCACGTGGCGGAAAGTATTCTCAATGCTCTCGAACCATTGAAGAAGCCCAGTCGCTCCTTCAGAACCACTAAACTTGAGTGGTTTAGCCGAGTTAAAATCCTTGTATTTGCATGGAGCATTGTTATTGTTGTTGGCTTGGTGCCATTGAGCAAAGAGATTTGGGAATTGAGCAGCCATCTGCTGCGCAATAATTTCTGCCAGTTCGGCAGTCGCTATCTGGTTCTCGCGTCGAGGAGGCATTCTAAAAGAGGAAATCATGAAAGGAAACGAGTGAGATGATTGGATGAAGAGAATGAGATGAAACAAAATCAACAAAAGCAAAGATGGTGGTCATTCGTCCGCATTACCAAGCAAACAAATGACACACAGTGACTAATCAAAGTAAATGGGTCAAAAATAATGTATCGCGAAGACATGCTCGCCTATAAGTGAACACTCATCCCAAGAATTCCCAGGTAAGCACAACTGGTCTCGCGTCTGATGAGATATATACGAAGTGCTTGCCTAGACAGAAAACCCAGAATACAGGCATTCACTCTTCCAGTTTGCACGTGTTCACATTATTTAAAACCCAAGACGTTGACGAGATTTTGAAAATTTGAAGGCACAAGGCCAAAAATTTAATCAAACTGGAAGGGTTCAAAACCTTACAAAAGAGGGTTCAAAACCTTGTAATAAATCATTCAAAAACAAATGATTGTTTTTCAAAAAATCGTTTCGGAAAAATTTGGTTTTTGTTTTGATAATCACCTAAGGATAGGTGATGTACATGTTTTAAGATCTAAACACAAGATAACTTGTGTTAGGGTCCTAGAAAGGTTATAGTCTAGGTCAAAGAATTACTAATAATCTAATTCCCTATAACCATTGGCTCTGATACCAACTCTTCTGTCACACCTCGACCGCGTATAACATGCAACCGCGGCGGAAACGTCGGGGAGTGTTGTAACAGAATTAATTGTTTCATAACCATGGCATTCAAAGTTGTATTTTATTTATCAACATAAGAGTTTCATTGTCTTTAAACAGGAAATAAAGAGTTCAGAACATAATTAAACTAAGTCTATCTTCATTTTATGTCTCTAAGGCACAGGTCCGCCCTAGTGTCACGATCATCATCCTACGGAAAAGCTCCTGAAAACACATGTGAAAATAGGTACGTCAGCATAAAAATGCCTGTGAGATACATAGGTTTTGTGAAAATAGGATTCATGACTTATAAGTTTAGGAAAAATTGTTTAATAACAGTCAGTCATGAACCTTGTAAGTTGTTTTTTTTTTTTGTAAATCATTAAAAAGCAATAATATGTATAAGTAAGAGAATAATGTAAGGTTAAATGAATAACCAAGTAAAAATGAGTTTGTATAAGATAAGTTGTTTTGTAAATCAATGTCTTGTGAAAATAAGTTGTTTATGTAAAATATAATATGTCAAATATTGACATGATTTAAGTAACGCTACGACATGTAATGTTATACAAACACTTATATATAGGAAGTACCAGCGGCGTATCCACCATGCTTGTATTATATTACACTCGCCTCGTTACTCGAATCATTTACCCAAACCAACCATCAATGTAAGTTGTTCATGTATAAATGAATTGTCATGTGTTAATGTGTAAACCATATTGAAATGTCTATGTCCAATGTAAACCACTAAATGTGTATATCAATGTCAAAATGTTTATGTTAATGTAGATCATGTAATGTTTACCCAAAAATAACATGTATGGTAAGTGAAATATATCAACTAAACCATATGTAAAATGCACAAAAACAAGGTATTGAAGTAAAACATGGTTTAAATCAAAGTTATGTTTTGTGGAACAAATGCATGCTTTACTGATACAAACATTTATGCGGTATTGTGAAAATGCATACATCCAAGCCTTGAGACTGTGGCGATAAACCCTTAAACAAATTAAAGGTTTATCTAAATTATGTATATCGAATTCGGTCATTCCTTCCAATCCAAACAAACCCAGGATTTCAGGAACGGGAGTTGTCAATTCCTATGGTACCACTACCTACTAACGAACGGCGTAGCAAATGTTAATGAATGTATTGTTCCATTGTAAACAACCCAAATGTCATAACAAAATGTAAGCATGTGATGAAAACAACTGTACTAAGTATGCACACAATGGACATACATAGCATGAAATGTAATGTAAAACAATGTACTAAGTACGCACACAATGGGCATACATAGCATGAAATGTAATGTAAAACAATGTACTAAGTACGCACACAATGGGCATACATAGCATGAAATGTAATGTAAAACAATGTACTAAGTACGCACACAATGGGCATACATAGCATGAAATGTAATGTAAAACAATGTACTAAGTACGCACACAATGGGCATACATAGCATGAACACAATGAAATCATGTACTATAAATGTACTAATGAACATAGCAAGTATACGATGTGAAAGCAGGAAAGCACGAAAGTAACAAGTAGGCACATGTGTTTCACCCCAAAACAGTTTGGAAAACAGTAAAAGAGGGGTCTATGTACTCACTTGATATTGCTCAGAAGTCCTAAGATAACCACCAAGCAATGCTAGAGATCACGGAATCAAACGGCACCTAATATAGCTAACTATGTTAATAAACCGGACCTAACATCGGAGGATCGGATAGAATGAGGGTTCGTAAACCAAATGAGTATGGAGACTCGTGTAATATGGTTTAACAAAGCCCACATACTAAACCGAAACTTAACCTAAGTGTTTGTGACCCATTACGACCCGTTTAGGTAGCTTATGATACTTTAACGCGTCGTTTGCGTGAAACGCGTTCGGACCGCCTAACTAGTCCTATGACAAGTAACATATGCCTTAACATGTCTAATATTGTTGTCAAATCAGTTTAGATGTCAAAAATTATGTTACATATGTTTAAAATGAATTTTGGCATCAAAGGGGTATTTTGGTAATTTACCTAAGGCATATAAACTACCTATCATACAACTACTTAAACGAAGCGACCATAAGGTATAACCTCGGAAGGTTATTCCCTATATGCTATGGTCACCTAATGTGTTTGGTCGGATCCTAATGATCGACCAAATGGGTCGGGTTCGAAGGTATAAGCGATTTATTAGATCGCTTACCCTTACGACCCTAGACAACGTGGTAATCAGTAGGCATAGTCACAAGGGACTATAACCATCGTGATTACAATCACGTTGCGAAGTTCAAACGAACTTCGCATTGACCATAAACTGGTCAATGCAGAGAGTCAAAAAAAGTTTGACTTTCGGACTCGAAAGCAATAAAAGAACGAAGGAACACTTACGAAGGGTCCCCGAATGCTAATCTAGATCAAAATAGCTCAAGTATGAAACAAAGGTTTCAACTTAGAGCACATTAGATTAGATTCTTGTGAGGAAAAGTGAAGGGTGGAGGTGGGTATTTATAGTTTTCGGTTCACCGTTAGGATCATTTCTTGGAAAAGGGGGCACGATCTAAGCCGTACACTTGTTGGAAAGTTGTGGTAACTCATTTGCCATCCACCATAAGAGTTTGATACTTGGCACTTGGCCTTTGGAGAGTGTTAAGGGCTGTTAACATCTGAAAAAAAACGTTTTGCTGCATCTGGCCCCTGTTTACGGACCTAGTTTGGCAGATTTACAGTTTCAGTCCCTGCAACCTCAAAACTTGGTTTTCGATGCGTTTTTTTTACACGTTTAAGCTCCGTTAACCCCATTTCAAAGCTATAAAATGAATTTAAAGTATAGGGAACTTAAAATGTGCTCAAAAATATCTCAGATGTCGGTTCGTTTGGCCGTACGATCGCGATGTTCGCTTAATTACGACGGAATGCGCATAAGCGCGAAAAACGATCCAAATGACGCGACGAATGGATTTTTCTCAAGCCTAAACACTAAAATAAAATATTTTAGTGCTTACATAAATTTTTGGATGTCCGGATGTATTCAGAACGTAAGTTATGCGCGAAAGTGTAAACTTGTGCACTTTTTGACGCTTTTAGTCCCTGAATGTCCCAAAAGTTTATTTTAGCACACCGAACACCTCAAAGCCTATTTCTAAGCTATGTAGAGGATATTTATGGCATGTTTAACTTATGGTCATGTTTCGGAATGTTCGTTACTGTTCAAATTGGCATACTTTCGCAGTTTGTCAAGTTTAGTCCCTGTAAGCGAATTAACTTGTTTTTGCCATACCAAAGCCTTCAAAACTTATTTCTAAGTTATGTAAGGGTTATTTAAGGTATGTTAAGTATATGTTGATGTTCCGTAGTATTTGTCGCATTAAACTGATTACGTTTACGCACCAGTTTGCGTATAACTATCCAGAAAGTGATATAGAGTTTGAAATTGAATAAAAGTCAAAACATGAAAAATGTAAAACATAACCAAACAAACATTGGGATCAAATAACATTTTTTTATTGATAATTGAACTGTTCACAATGATTACAAGCACAGATGTTACAAATTGCTTCTTGGGCATTCATTTGGAAGACTCAGGCATTGGTCTTCTTGCCTTCTTCAGGCTTCTTCGCATACTTTAGGCAGTTGGACTTGATATGCCCCTTCTCGTTACAATTGTAACAAGTTGCATCCTTTATCTTTTTGCAATCCAAAGTCTAATGTTCTTTGGATTTGCATATCCCACATGCAATCGGCTTTGACTGCGACTTTGATTCAAACCTGCATTTTCCAAAATGACGTTTCTGGCAGGTTTTGCATTTAGGCTTCTCATCCATTTGCCGGCTACCCTTGTTAGACCCAGAATTCTTCTTGTGGTCCATGTTCCCTTTACGCTTCTTATCAGAACGTCGTGAGTTATCATCCTCACGCTTCCTTTTTCCTTCTTCAGAACTCTTAAGTGATCTTAGCCTGACCGCATCCAAAGTAAGGGATAACGACAAATCAGCCGTTGACCTAAAAGTAGTAGGTCGAGATACCTTCACACTGGCTTTGATCTCCGGGGCTAAACCCCCAATGAAACGGGCTATTCGTTTTGGTTCCGGCGTCACCAAATAAGGAACCAATCGAGACATGGTATTAAAACTTGTAAGGTATGCCTGACAGTCCAAATTCTTGATAACCAATGTCTGGAAATCGGTCTCGATCTTCTCCACCTCGTGTTGAGGACAAAAATTTTCCTTGATCAAAGTCACAAACTGATCCCAAGACAGATTGTACAATGGGATCTTTCCAGTAGCTTGGATTAGAGACCTCCACCAAGCTAGTGCTTCTCCTTTAAACGACTGAGATACAAACTTCACAACATTCCTATTAGCGCAACCATTGATATCAACCACGGTATCCATCTCGTCTAACCATGTCATGCAGTCAATAGCTCCTTTCTCCCCAGTGAAATCCCTGGGTTTGCAGGAGACAAAATACTTATAGGAGCAGGTCTTTGCACATGGCTCTTGATCAAATACAATTTTCTTAGACGGAACACTATGCTGATTTGATGAGTGTCGGTCATCATCTTTCTTCGACTCATGAGTTTTAGATGGTGGCTTGCTATGAGCCTCAGAATGAGTCTTAGGGTGCAATTTAGAATGAGGTACCGATAGGGTCTTGCTTCGAGTACCGCTTGATTCATTGTCTCGTCTGTCCAGAGCTCGAGTAACGACATTGTCTATCAATGCCTGCAGTTCTGCACCAGCTATGTTGATTCTGGTGGTATCATGGTTTTCCAAAGGGTGACTGTTGACTTCTTCAGACTCTGCCATGTAGCTTGATTGCTACATAAAATGATGACAATGATTTATTCAGAAGTCTATAACAGTACTATCATTCTTGATGATTTATTAACCATGGTATTAGTAAACCATATTGGTTAATTTGATAAGTATATTCATTCAGGATTTTCATTATAATTATCCTCAGTTATAATTAAAAATATAATAATGGCACAAAAGGCCAAGTCACAAGGACAAATTTAAATTATAAGTCAAGATCTTATAGGATCGAGGCATTAAGGCTTGAATCATAGTTCATTACCTTTCTTGACAGGGAGTCATAGACTACAGCTGTCTTTTGTCTTATGTGACAATGCTTATGGCCCGCAGGCATTACATCACTAATGGATGCTAAAAATAAGAAGGGAATCGGAAGGATCCAATATAAGGATGACTTATGCAATTTTATCGAATCACATTTGCCAGGAGTGTTAACATGTTTTCAGATGTTAACAAGGATTTTGAATCTTACAAGGAACTACCATCATGGCCCTGTCTTATAATGACACATGGCTAGGTTTTGCCTTCAAGATTTTTCTTTATATATAATGGCAGAATTTATTTTTAAAAGGAATGATATTTTGTTTTATTTTATATATTATATTTATGCATGTAATGATAAATTAAATTCAACACATTCCATAATTAAATAAAAGAGTACATGAATACCCTAAACGGGATTTTAACAGAAATGACTTGCCCACGCAAGGGCTAAACTGGAAATACAAGTCCTTGCAGGGACTGAATACATAAATAGATGTCCACGCAAGGACTTGATTGAAATAAGGAAATTACAATACAATTAAATAAAAAAGGAATCTTCAAAAATCCCTCTTGCTTTTCCCCTTGATTAAAGTTGCTAAACCCTTAAGAAATCCTCGGTGGCTTCTACGCTCTTCTCGAACCTCACGCTCCACCTGACTCAACCGTTGAAGAATCTCCTGCTGCTGCGGTGGTTGGATATGCGGCGGCTGCGGCTGTTGTTGCTGTGGAGGTTGAGGAGGTAGCGGGTATTAGTACCCATAGGCTGGGTATCCAGTCCCCCAGGGAGCTCCATAGGGCCCTTTAGGATGGAGAGCATTGTAGTTCGCCGCTACGAGGTATGGGTCAACTTCGGCGTAGTTGTAGCTAGTATGGGCTGGCTGCTCAAAAGGGTTATACGCCGCTGTACCGACGTATGAAGGAATCGGGTTATCATAACCCATTGGTGGTGGTGCGACTGGCGCAGAGTCCACCTCAGAAACGGGGTCTGAAGGCCCACCCATCTGCGGGTCTTCATAAAGTGGCGGGTAGTGGCTGCCACTGGAGTGTTGAGGGGTGCTAATACGGATTCCCCCTCGCATGGACATCCGTGCGTTTGATCTTCTCTGCCTTGGTGGCTCCGGAGGCGGCTGCTGCACTGGCGACGGTGGCGGTGGGGTGACCGCTATAAAACGTGAATCCTCAGAGGGATCCTGCTGCTGTTGCTGAGGTGCTGAGTGGTAGGAGGGAGTAAACACCCAATCGAATTGGGCAAATCTTGCCTCATAGCTGTCTGGACCACGATAAGGCGATCCATGAAAAGACGACCCATCCGAAATCTCGATGGGGTGGGTCGGTGTCCCAGATGGTGGTTCAGCAGGATCCGGGTCATCATCCATTTCCATGTCCTAAGCTTCAGGGAAATGGTCTTCTGGGCCTAATGGGTTATAACCCATTGGTTCTTGCACCTGATTTGCCGGATTGAACCGACTCTGAAAATACGTGGTCGAGTCCTCGAAAGCACGGTGTGAACTCGACCGTTGAAGTGGTAGGTAAGAGTGGTGCGAATCGTGGGGCTCGTTCTCCGATTGCAGCCCAAAAGAATGATGGTAAGAGGGTGATGAACTTAGCGAGACAGATCGCCTTGCGGGCTCCAAATAGGTCCTCCAATCCTCTTGAGGACTTGTGCTCATTGTTACAGATGGAGTTCGCCGGTGAGAAGGTCCGGCCTCATGATCATGGCTGGTGAATGGCGCCTTGCCTCGTCCTCCTCTTTTGAATCATGGCGGCATTTTATTGAACCTGTCAAAACAAACAAAAGAAACAACAAGGAAAAACAATAAAGGACAAAACAAAATAAATTGGGATTAGTCCTAAGTTCTTTGTCTAGACTTGGAAATCGAGGAATGTGCAACTGTGTCATTGAGATTAAACACAAAAGGCTAGTGTTTAATTCAGTCAATGTTGGCTCTGATACCAACCTGTCACACCCCGATATTTCCACGTATTACCGGTGGGCCCGGTGGAGAGTATCGTGACGTAGTTGATATCATCATAGTCAATAATCACAGTTTAATGCACAGCGGAAGTCTAAAAGTAAAATATTACAAACCGAATGAAAGTAATATCAATTATTACAAAAATGATTGTAATGGATCCACAGGCGGATCAAGATAAAAGGAACATTGTTCAACAGATTTATAAACATCTAAGCTTGCAAGACTCTTTATTGATGCTAGGAGTAGCCAGCCTATTCCGCCTAGTACCTGCACTTTAGCCTTTTGGAAAATACGTCAGTTTACACTGGTAAATACAATTAACCGACTCATTTTGAAAATGTTTAAGAAAATTGATTTGAATGCATAAGGCACAAATAATCTTTTATAACTTGGGACAATTATTTTAAAAATAATCTTGTATACAGATTTATATGTTTGCCGTCCGTCAGGGCCGGTTAGAAGAGCCGGACAAAATTAACTGACACACCACAGGTATAATACCCACAAGGAATTTCCTTATTGTGGAGTACCTTTTATACATACGCAACTGTCAGGTGTATGCCTACACCCCGTGCTTAAGTCATGGCCATTTCAATGAATGAGCCGAGGATATCCAGGACATGGTCATTAACCCCCCAAAGGCCATATACCAAACAAAACAGATTAAAACGGGTTATGTAAATATATTAATCACAATCCGATTTAAACAATTACACACCCGACCAAGCGATATTATTATAATACCGTATCCCAAGCCCGTATAACGGAAACTAAGTTAAAAGTATTTACCTGAGCAAATTATACAATTTATCCCAGCCGTATACAATTGGAAAATGCAGATATCTTTTACTAGGCTCCTAAATCTGGAACGAAGGTTTTAATAACCTATTAGATTCCTAACGGGTCTTAATTAAGTCTAAACTTAGACTGGTTAGTTTTAAAGGAAGATATACGGTTCAAAACGCAAGATTAAGCGAAGACCGGATTTGAATGTGATTTAGACCCGACAAGTTTGACCCGTTTCGGCTAATTTATGCAAACTAGTTACATAAACCGTACCGAATGCTATAAATGCATAACGGGTAACCAAATGAGTCATGAACAGGTTTCCTAAGTTAATATGCCTTAAATATATTGTGATATCAGTAGGATACCTTCCATTATGCCCAAAACGGATTTAAACTCAAATTAAGCCCCGTAGGGTATTTTGGTCATTTAAAGGTTATAAAAGAGATTAATTATTAATCTGAGGTTCAGGTCTGAAAAGATCAGTAAAAATATTTAATTTAATAAGTTATATCAGTAGGGTATTGCATATATGTGAAATTTATCATTTATAACCAAACTATGCACCGAAGGGACATTTTGGTAATTTCACATAAGCTTTAAAGGTCAAATTTGGAAATATGAGTTCAAAACTTTTACTTACTATTAAAGTATAAAAATTTACTTAAAATATCAGTAGGTATCAAGTCTTACATGTTAAAAATATTTTTAATCCATACTATGCGTTTAAAACGCGTAAAAAGTCGGTTTTAGGCGATTTTAGGGTTATATAAGGAAATCTGAGTTTTTGATCAGTTTATAAAGTTCAAAATATTTTATTTATCATATAAAATTAGTAGCAAAAAGTTTGGTATCAAAATGTTACGTAAAACTCATTTTATTAGCAAAAAAGGTATAACCGACAATTACCGAATTAAAGCAAGAACCCTATGTTATGCTCAGTTTAAAAAATAAATTAAAATCTTCAAAAATCCCAAAATATTATATTAAATCAGTGGATAAAAAGTTTGGTGTCAAAATTTGGGTTTAGATAGGCTTTATGCTATTAATGCCGTTTAATTAAATAAAAAGCTTTCAAATTACGATTTTGAGCATAACTCCTAATTTAGACCTCAAACTGATGTCAAATTTTTAGGACAAGTTTATAAATCAGCAATAAAGGTTTTTGTCCTCTCACATTTTCAAAAATCTCATTTTAAGGTCAAAAGGGCATAATGGTCAACATTTAAGCAATTAACGAAAACATGCAAATGAATTGGATTAATTAGGAACCAAGTTGTATAACCTCAGAGGGTTATACTAACCTATAACCTGGTCCTAATGGAACTCTATGGCATGTCTAAACTAAACTAAATTGGGTCAGAACTTAAAGTCAAAGCAAAAGTCTACTTTTGCGACTTTCGGTTCCGAACCGAGCTTAAACTTGAAATTGTCGGATTGAACATGCTCAGACATGTTCTTACATTAATTACCAAGTTATATTAGTGTTAAAACAGGTTTCATAGCTTCTACATTGCTAATTATGAGTTTATTTGCAAAATAGCTTTCTGTTGATTTTTTTATAATTAAGTTTGCCCCGACAATTGACCAAGTTAGAGCGGAAATCAGGGGGTGCCCTTTTAAGGGTTTATTACCCACATAATTACCAACTCATAGCCACTTTCAATTCAAAAATGATTGGACCATTAATGATTAATCACTAAGTCAAAGCTTAATTACGATAAGTTTGACTTATGGTCATTAAACTACTAAAACTTGAATTAAGAAGGCTAAGAACACTCACAATAGTCCTTAGCACGAAATAGGAACTGATGGAAGCTTGCTTGAAGTCCAGAGAGCTCCAGAGAAAGTTTAGAAAAGATTTTGAAATGAGCAAGTGAAGTGTTGCAACAAGAGGTTCTTATATAGTGATTTAGATGCAACAAGATCATCACACACAAGTCTACAAATGTTTCCTGATCATCCCAGGTGTCCCCTATGCATGTAAATCTATTGGCTCTGTCCCTGAATTTGAAAACCAGCCTTCTAAGGCGGTGGAACTGGCTGAACAGGCATCTGTCCTTGTTTCTGCCCAGTTACAGGTCTTACGGACCGTAAGCCTTAGGCTTTGCGGTCCGTATCCGTAATTTAAATTTTATCGTCCAGATATGCTGCCTGATATGCTGCCTTACGGTCCGTAAGGCATACCCTTTGCGGTCCGTAAGCCTTGTCAGATGACAAAATCTTGTGAACTTTAACATATGACCATGCAATATTTCATACTTCAAATCTTTGGTCATTATTGGCAGAAAAGGACCATATGTTCAGACCTGAGACACCTTGGGAGTGTGGCCATGCAATGGCATTGACTTGAGGTCTTTGAAAAAGCCAAAATGTGAGGATTTGTCGAGTTTGCACCTAGGATCCCATTTATTTGAATGTGGAATTTATCATCACATAAATTTATCCGGATACTTGTGTAATTCTTATCAGATATATATGAAAACATTTTAATGTTTTACAAAGGTTTGGAATTAATAAAAAGGTCACTCAGAGGTATTAATTAACATGTTGACACTTTTAATCCTACCATATATCTTTCAACTTGATCCGGTTTTATAATACGTTCACCTTCCATGACACGTGTCTCTATAATATTGGTCGATTCTACTAGGTGTTACATAAAGGGATACACTCAACATCTGTTTCGCTAAAGTCTGCCAAACCCAAAGCTCTGTTGAAGACAAAATCTGTTGAAGCAAAGTCTGTTGAACCAAACATCCTCTGCTGATAAACACAAAGACTATTGAAACAATGGCCTGCCAAAGAGAATCTCTGGTGATGAATACAAAAGTATGATGAAGCTAACATCTGTTGTGGCTTAACAGATGATGCAGTTCAACAGAGGGTTTTAACATATGAGATTTAACAGATCATGATCAACAGATGACAAGGTCTGTTGAATCAAAGTCTGTTCAACAGATCCTAATGTAGCTCAGATCCTAACAGTCCAGGGCATAGCAGATGTTAGCAATCTATAACAGAGGTTAGTCTCTAACAGATGTTAATGTATATAAGATCCTAACGGTTTTCCTACTAACCAATTCATTAAATTTGCATTCATTCACTAACAATAATATACAACTCTACTACTTGTGCAATACATGAATATGAATAATAATATATAATATAATAACAATAATATTCAAATTGTAGCAATTACATGCTAAATCCATCAGTTTAGATGATTCAAATTTTTGTTGTACATTCATTATATTTTAATATTTTAATTGGCTCTTCATGATACATCACAACATGTTGGTGATCGACATTTAAAAGGTGAAACAAATTTATGGCCGATCATTGTCATAATCTCACTTGAATTATACTCCACAACCTCTAAATACAAATAATAGTATTTTGAACATCTGCAACCAAAGGTATACACACAACATCTATTTCGCTAAAGTCTACCAAACCCAATCTCTGTTGAAGAGAAAATCTGTTAAAGCAAAGTCTGTTGAACGAAACAACCTTTGTTGATAAACACAAAGACTGTTCAAGCAAAGGTCTGCCAAAGAGAACCTCTATTGTGGCTTAACAGATGATGCAGTTCAACAGAGGATGTTTAACAAAAGAGCTTTAACAGATCATGATCAACAGATGATAAGGTCTGTTGAAGCAAAGTATGTTCAATAGATCCTAACAGTTTTCCTACTAACCAATTCATTAAAGTAGTATTCATTCACTAAAAATAATATACAACCCTACTACTTGTGCAAAAAAGAATATCAACAATAATATAATAACAATAATATTCAAATTGTAGCAATTACATACAAAATCCATCGGTTTAGATGATTCAAATTGTAGCCATAACATACCAAACTTTTAAACACACCAGGTTAAAACAAAAGTTAACAAACATAAATAAAAACCACAGTTTTAGTCTTCAAAATAAGTTGTTTTTACTTTCCATTCAGAGTTAATCCAGAATCCTTTTCGATTTCAACAGCTGAAAAGTCTTCCGTAACATCACCAACATCCTTGCAACAAATCACAAAACAACTAATGAATTTATTCAACCTGTTATTATATTTCCAGAAATAAAGAGTATAGTTATGATTGGCAGAAAGTAACAAAAATTACCTTTCCATTTCCTTACACTTTCCATGCTGTATAACAGTCATCACATGCTCATGAGCTGCCATTTTAGAGATGAATTCGTTAAACTACACAACATAATCATTCCACACAGTACATTGCAAAACCGTAACCCTACATGAAAACAATATTCATTTAACCATAAACTAAATACTAATTTATGACCAGTTTTATAGAATCTATAAAATCAAAACTAAAATTGAATAAATAACAACATAAAATCAAACGAAATTTATGACCATCTATTAAAGTAGTAAATGAGCAACAAATTAACTAACATATTCACCTGAAGAATAAATTTGTTGATCTCATTTAATACCATGATTCCACATTAGATACAAAGACTGTTAGTCTCATTTATTAGCATTACCCTGATTCCACATTAAATACCAGCAGTCTTGATCTCATTTATTAAGATCATTCCACAGTAAATACAAACAATCATTTGTACATGACTGAACATGTAAACGACGACTTACTCCAAGTCTTGAATATCGTTTTTCATCCTCTTAGTTTCTTTTGGAGGTCGGCCAACGAATTCAAGACCGCCACACCAAATAACAGATCCAGCAACATCTACCTGAAGAACATTTAAACAAATTATTTTTTTAGCATACAAACCTACAGTTTGTGATAAAAAGAAAAAAAATCAAAGAATATACATCCTCAATAAACTACCATACAAAACTCGGGAACATTTATAATACAAACCTAAAAAACATAGAAACAGGAATTCACACATATACATCTATGTAACTCATTTATACACGAACGAAAAAACACAAATAAACATTACCTTTTCATCAATGAAGATGAGATCCATTTTATAACTTTGATTCCATTTTCGGATGATCCTCGCTTTCATGTGCCACAAATCTTTCCCAGGAACATTTATAATAGAAACCTATAAAGCATAGAAACATGAATTCACAGATATACATACATGGAATCATTTATACACAAATGGAAAAACACAAATACACATTACCTTTTCATCAATGAAGATGAGATCCATTTTATAACCTTGATTCCATTTTCGGCTTATCCTCGCTTTCACATGCCACAAATCTTTCCCAGGATTCAAATCATTAACAAAACTAAAATTGTTAATCTCAACTGATGCTGACATGCTTCTAATTCGGACATCGGAATGAATTCAAATTTCAAAATACAAAAGCAGAGAACACGAGAGTGTAATAAAATATGAAGAGGGAAATGAGAGAAAAACCTTTGTATAAGAAGATGATTAACAGAAGTGAGTGAGTGACATGCATTAATTGCAAATTACGTATTCACAGGCATTTTGAATTTAAAATTACCGGCAACTAACATCTGCTGATATATACGCATTATATGAACCTTCAACCTTTGCTGGCTTTAAAGTATGGATGGATATGGGCAGAGGTTTTGATGGCAGAGTTTTAGATAAATTTTAAACTGATTTTATATATTAGACTTTATAATACGGTAATGAAATAAGAAAAACATTGTTATAGTGCCACATCAGCTTATGGGGGGGGGGGGGGGGAGGGTTGGGCCGGTTCCTCCTTGGAGGTCACCGGTTCGATCCACGGCTGCGGCGTTATGGTGGAGGACGTCCCAATGATGGATCGTTTCCTACCGAGGCATGGTTCGATCCGGAGGGCAACCCGGTTTTACCCAGCTGTTACCCCAGCAAGTCTCTCGTGTGGGGGCAGTATGGTTTCCGGGCGAAGGTCAGTCAGAGCGGCAGCCAGGACCCGATAGAACATCGCGTCTGAGAATGCTGGGCTGACGGGTATCCGTCCTTGACGGGGACCTGGTGACCAATGGTCCATATAGATATTGAAAGTCACCCTTCAAAAAAAAAAAAAAAAAAAAAAAAAAAAAAAAAAAAAAAAAAAAAATTCTTATTTCTTATGTCAGTTTTCTCCAAAAGTATAGATACTCATCATCATAATATCCAAAAAAACGCACAAGGGAAGGGAACGAAACGGAACAGAAGGGAAGGGAACGAAACGGCCGAACAGAGAAGAGAAGGAAGAATGTCGTCTCGCACTCGTATTTCGCCGTTTACCGGTGCTATAATCGATGCCGATGACGGTATCGGTTTCTTCTCTCTGTCTCTTATTTTGTAATGACGGCGTTTGTAATATTTCAATGATTATACCACGTTCGATCGTGAATATCTGTGTTGGAAGTTTACATGCTTATTCCCTTCTGCAACTACTAGGGTTAGGGTTCTATCGATATTTGACAAAATTCGATTTAAACTCACTCATCTTCATTCTACTATTGATTACAGCATAATAATAATAATACTTTACATCTTATTCATTTATTATGTAGTTAACAATAATAATAATAATAATGTTGATTGATTGTATGGCTTAGATCAAGATGTGAGCAGGGATGACAACCCTCGTGTGTTCTTGGATATATCCATCAATGGAGGTCGCCCTGAAAGAATGATAATCGAGGTCACTTTATTATTATTTATTGCATACTATGTATCTATGTTTGTTTCTTCAATATATATGCAGCTGCATTACGGACGTTATTCATTCATTTGCAGCTTTTTGCTAATATCGTTCCTAAAACCGCTGAGAATTTTCGACTACTCTGCACAGGTGTGTGTCTCCGCACGCACACGTGCCTATAAGATCTTAGAAGCATTTGTTGTAATTACAATTCATATGTTATCATTATTATTATACGTGTAGGGACTAAGGGGATCGGACCACATACCAAGAAACCATTGCACTACAAAGGAACTGTATTCCAAAATATTCATACAGGCTTTTTGGCTGAAGTATGTTCTTATGCCTATCTCAATCAAATACCTATTCAACTTGTAAGGCTTAGGCTTGTGTATTAACTGTTTCTCCTTGTTGCAGGGAGGTGATCTCCTTGGGAAAATAGATGGTATGTATTTTTTTTATTTAAATCTTGTTTTCCGTCAGATTTGAGATCTTTTCATGGTTTGCATTTGCAGGCACAGGTGGGGAAAGCATCTACGGAAAACATTTCAAAGGTGCAATTTTAAGTTTTTCTTAGTACCCATAACTCATGTTAGTACTAATACTTTCTAACCGCTGTTTGTGTAGATGAGAGTTTTCAACTGCGTCATTCTGAGCCTGGCATGCTATCTATGGGAAATAACGGCCCAGATACAAATGGATCTCGGTTCTTTATAACCTTCAGGCCTATAAAAATGCTTGATGGGTACTTTCCATTTCAAGTCAATTTCTCTTTTAGGAAGCGTCTTCCAAAATCAACATTCAAGGGCTAAATAAATAATGGGTTTAGTTGTTTGATTATAGGCCTTTGAATTTTCAACTAGTCATTGTGTTCCTCCTAACCCTTGTTATATGGATGGCAGTTTCCATGTTGTTTTCGGTAAGGTTATAGAAGGAACATCAACTATCCGTCGTATTGAACAGCTAGGAAAACCTGGGCAGGTTAAAATTACAGACTGTGGTGAAGCTTTTGAAGATAAAGGTATTGCATTTCTAATCCTAAATTCAGATTAACACATAAATTAAGCTAGGAAAATAAAAAGAATGCTACCGTTTTGACTTATTAGGCATAAGGAATATATATTGGGTGAAACCTAGTTCTTCTGAAGAGCCAGTAAAAGAACAGGAGAAACAAAGCGAGTACCCGCCATCAGAAGCTGGTGATGAAACTTCTCAAGGCAAAACGATCAATCTCATGGATGAGCCTGACCAAGGTATTGCTTTTTTAATCCTAAATTGATTCATTCAAATAATATACAAATTGTTTACATATAAAACCTAAAAAACAAAAACAAAAAATGAATACCAACTTATATGTTTTGACCACCTTTTCCAGGCATAATGAACAAGTCTTTGAAGAGAGCTGGTTCTTCTGATGATCAACCAAACGAAGACAGTGATGAAGGGGTGAAACGAAGCAAGTACTCGTCATCAGAAGGGCTGTTACAAGTTACAGACGGTGGTGGTGCAATTTCTGAAATTCAAAAGAACAATGGGATGGAGTCTTATCAAGGTATTAATCCTAAAAGTTTATTCATTTAAATAATAATAATAATAATCAGATTTAATATAGTTTAACACATTTATTACATATAAAAGCTAGAAAGAAAATATAAAAAAAGAATGCTAATATATACCTCCGTTTTTAGACAGACAGCAGATTGGGGATGATACCATTATGGACATCAGGCAGCAGCAGCTTGATTGGGCGATTGCATCCGTTCGCAAGATTGCCCGGGTGGTGGGTGTTTACTTACCGGATTATCCATCACCCCATCCGCAGATTGATCAGTAGCTGGTTGGGATCCTGAGCATTGACTTGTACTTATGATGTTATGTATGCATAGTTTGGTTGGTTGTGGTTGTGAAGTATGCTTTACATTGTATGCTTTTATGGTATTTTCTTTCAAGTATGATGATATGAAATTTGAACTATGCAAGATGATGTGGATCATAAACTTGACCAACCGTATCCACAACGAAGCAACTCGGCTCTCTCCTCTCTTGCTTGAACTCGGGGCGGCAAGAGTCTTGTGATATGCAAGAATAATTGGAGTCGAACCCACCATGGATTTTAAACTCTGATCCTAATCCATTCCTAGTCGACCAACTATGGCAGTGTTCCTTTCATGGTATGCGATAGAATTGGAATTTGCATAGGAATTGAATTTTTAAAGATATGAATTGTATTGTATTGTTAATTGTAGCAGAGTAATTTGGATTATAAAGTTGAGTCATGTTTGTAAATTTCTAGTGTTAAATTCCATCATTATTATTCCAAAGAAATGTACATTTAATTTTTCGTTACTTTTCTCATATATGCAAACTCGTAAACTGTAGGTGCAGAAGTAGCACTGCTTCATCCTGGGAATGTATTCGGAGAATTCACCCCGTCCCACAATTGCTAACACGGGCATACCATCCTAGGAATGAATTTGGAGTTACTCGGATAGTCCGCTGACTGGATGGGCATTGGTTTGTCCAGTTAAATATATGTAAAATGACAAAACTACCCTTAGTAAATAACATTATAACAAAGTAACCAGTAAGAGAGTAAGATATGATTCAATTATAGAACAAATATAGGAGCCAAATAGGGAATAACTCTTATAAATTTTGGTTGCATGTCAAGAGGAAATCCAAACTCATGAGTATCATTATCCACGAGACATTATGCGAACATCCTGTCAAGAAGTAAGTAAATAACAAAGTAACACCAGACATCATCCTGATTTTAAGAGGAACAAAGAGGTTGTGGGTCAACACGACCCGTTTTGACAGTTGGTTGAGTGTAAGTTTAACAAAGTAGCTTGTATATTCATTTGTTAGTTGACTGATTAAGATGTTTTTTTTTGTACAAAAGTAGAGTACTTGACAACAACACAACCATACCCAATAAAATCCCACTGATGGCAAAGCTATTGGTAGGGTATGGGAAGGCTGAATGTAGACAACAACACAACCATACCTCTATCCCAGAAGAGGATACACAAGGTGTGTTCTCAGTCAAGCAAGCGTCTGAGATGGCGCCTTTCTTTGTGCAATCAGGCAGGCAACTGCAGGGAAGGTTTTTGGGAAGGGGTTGCAAAATGGTGCAAACTGCCTGCACTTTGTATTTTTGGTATTGATGATGTGGCAAGCTGCCATGATTTTGATAGAGGGTCAAATAGCAATGTGGTGTTTATGGAAGAGCAGGTATAGTGTCATTTTAATGAAAGAGTGTTATATGCGAGGTAGCTTTAGATTATATGTGATTCAGTTTGTGTTCAATCTCGAGTCGAAGTATTATAAATTTCTATGTAATTCAGATTGAAATTGAGATTTGTTGTTATTTTGTATGTGATTCAGTTTGTGTTTATGTGCGTAAGGAGGAATATTGATTCCTTAATAATCTTTATTTATGTGTTTTATCTTGCATTTGTGAATAAGATAAATCACTTACTTAGATAACTGAATCCTATTGTGGAGTAAAGTTTATGCCCAATTTAAGCATTAATCATTAAGCATATGCACACCAACTGTTTGCTTAAATGCCTATGTGGGTTCTTGGTAATGTTCACTCATTTAAATGCATGTTTCCATTTCATCGTCCAAAAAAGGTTAATACCATACCTTTCATAACTATGAATTTGTTATGTTAATGGGTTGTATTTTCCTAATAACTATTTATTAATTTGTTTAATTTTGTTTTGTTTAATCAGAAAACACAGGATTAAGAGGTCACTTAAAGTAGCTCGGTGATGAGTATTTTTGGAGGAAGTACAGTCAGGAGCCTATCAAGGGTTCTCCACATACAAGGTACCTTTGTTTTGCTTCATATTGTGAATCTTGGTTTAAAAGCGTAATTTTTTGGATGAATAAACCTGTAAAAATAAAGCCAGGATATGTAAACTCACTTCATAGTATAAACAGAAGGAAAAATGTGATAAACAATGAGGATTGCTATACGATTTATGGATCTTTGTGTCATTGTCTGCAAATTCAACGATGATATATTGCAAGTCTCAAGTGTGATTTTCCTCTATCTTCAATCTACATATTACTTCTCTACGCTCATTAATTTGTGACTTTGAGAGATGTTGAATTGACTGGGGGCTGAATGAATTGAAGAAAGATTAAAAGGTCATTATGCCCAAATCCTAATAAGATCCACTTATAAAACCATGACCAACAGAAACTTGTTGCGATCGCAGTTTAACCTTTATATGTTTTTTAGCTAGATGATGGTTGGTAACTATTCATTTTAATGTCGTTCCCAAAAAAACCTAATAAACTTAATCTTTATATGTTTTTTAGCTGTGTTTTAACGTTTACATGTTGAAAAAAGCAACAAAAATTATTAAATTAAGTTTATAGTATGCAGATAACTAAATCAAGTTTATTATAATTAATTTATTTGAATGAAAGTTAAAAGGCAGAAACATAAACTGTTAACAGAACTAAAGCAACATCTTTGTGAGGGAGGAGCTCGGTACCGTAAGGTACCGAAAGTATTGATCCCGAAAATCGTAAAAAATGGGTATCGGTACCGAAAGTGTTGGAAGGTAAAAAGTGGGTAAATACCGTACTAGTATCGAAAGTACCGATCCCGAAAATAACAAAAAGAGGTTACCAGTACCTGTACCATAAGTGCTCAGTACGGTACGGTTTGGTACTTCTACGGTACCGGATTAGTTTTGGTACCAGGTACCATTTACTCATCCCTATCTTTGTGTATATGTCAACTTTATTATGAGATTATGATTAGCCATTTCAGATTATTAAAGAATAAGTTGGCTTTATGGTGTCGTGATTTACATTTTTCAAATAAACAGTAGTTCTGTTTTCACTTGTGAATGATTTACATTTTTCTTATTGATGTTTTAGGTGCACTATTATGAGGATGAGGCCACACCAACATGTACTTGTGTTGTTTGTGTTGTTGTTGGTGAGAGGTTAGTAAATCAACTTTACATAGTATTCATCTTAATATATGGAAACAATTTCTTGAATCCAAAATGTTTGCTTCGTTTAACAACATATTCTATGTTGCCTAAGACCTTGAAACATTATATGTTTGTTTACTACCTTGTGTGATTTGTTTTGAGAGATGCACCAATGCACAAAAATTATAATTAAACCAGAATATTAACTTTTCATGTTACATTTTAAGTGGGTCATTAGTATTCATGTTGGCATGTTACATATTAGGTGGTTCATTAGTATTCATATTGGCATGTTACATTTTAGGTGTTTGTTGATCAAGAGGGCAAGTCTAATCACTTTACCGTAGAGGTAAACAATGTTGACAACGATGACACCTAGCCCATCAGCCGCATGTGATGCAATTGGTGGACAACATGGATCGGGCTGTAAGTCGAGACTAAGGTGTGTGAAAAAGTCCGAGCAATTTAAGAAGTGGATTACATCCGTTTTTATTAATGTGAATCAATAATGTGTGTTGACATTTGTTAACTTTCATGTTATTTTGTATGTTTTGTGGGTATAAAACTATTTATTCCTAATAAATAAGTAAATTGGTCATGGCACTATTTATTCCTAATAAGAGGGTGTTTGGGATTATGTTTTGAAGTGATTATTTGATTATTGCGTTTGTAAAACATAAATAATCTAAAAAAGTGTTTGGATGAAAAAGTGATTATCTGCCTCCAAAACGCAGTTTTGGAGAAGCATGTATCTACATGCTTTTTCAAAATGCAGCTTTGAAAACGCAAATTCTATTTTGAAAACGCATAATCTATTTTGAAAACGCAACACCAAACACCCCCTAAATAAGTAAATTGGTCATGGCATGTGTCACAATTCTACGAACTCGGAATTCTTTTTGTATTTTTTTAATGTTTCATATAGTTTTATTCAAAACATTTATTTACATAACATATTAGTTTAGCCCGTGTATCACACGAGTAACTAACCTAGTCTATTATATAGTTACACAAAATGAGTTCTGGAACAGATTCTTGACATTTGAAAATGTAATCTTGTTGTAGAAATATCACTAAATGCAACTTTACTCATTGCAACCTCATTTTATAACACGTTACACATTAGCAAATCTTGACATTTTGAAATGCAATATAAGGTCTAAAGATTATCCAGTAAGGTCACAAAACGCGATAATGCAACTCCTGTGACCCATGTATGAAAAAAGAGATGGCACAAAACAACTATTAGAGACTTATTATATGAAAGGAAAATCAATGGTTTGAAACAACAAATCTTCAAGGATAATTGCTCTAATTTAGGAATGAACCGACACTTTTCTAACCACGGAAGATTGTTGAAGAAAATGAAAACAGATAACTATATAAGCATAAAGTACTACCTGCAGGCTAACATTTTGTTTAAATTACTTTAAAGATGTTATTTGCAGACAGATTAGAAGCTAAAAAGATGCAAAACAAATTGGATTTTACTGGATTTGCTAAAATGTAACTCAATTTATATATGAAACTTTCTTTTCTTAATAAAATAGATTTTACAAAATGTAAGTTATTTATTTGATTAGGTTTGTTCCTTTATATTTCCCAATGGAGATCAAATATGAAAACGCATATACAAAAAACGCCGCAGCGACACCGTCTAGCTTGCATTCTTTAGTCTAGTTAGTCATCTGTTCTTTTTTAGTTAAAACTACATTTTATTTGTTTCCATAAAAATTGGTCTATCTTGAGGCCTTCATACTAAAAAAAGCTTGTTGTCAAAACATACTATAAGAAGTAAACATCATTTCGTGTGTGTTAATCGCTTCATTAAAGTTGTGTAATAAATCAGTTGCAAGACGTGTAAAAGCTGTACTTACAGAAAAGTCAATGTCACCAAAGTCCATATAAGCTTCAGGTGCATAGTCAAAAGCACATTAGCATAACAAATTTGCCAACTGCACAATTAGCTACTTGATTTATTTTGTTATGTAGGTCACTCACTGTATTATCAGTTTGTTGATCACTCAAACTAACGTAACCTATTCAACTTACAACAATCCAAAAAAAAAAAGATCTAAGCTTTTTCGTCCAGCTCATCTTCATCTACCCATTTATCCCAATCAACTTTCACAACATGGGATTCAAAAGTCAATTCCACATTTAGCCTTCTACCTGATCAGTTCAATCAAGACTAAACGTTTTTATTTTTCTTTTAGAGTAAATTGTCATTTTAGTCCATGAGGTTTGACCAAAATTACCAATTTAATTCAAATAGTTTTTTTCTTGCTATTTTAGTCCAAATAGTTTTTTTCTGCCATTTTAGTCTCTGGCTTTGTCATTTTTTGCCATTTAAATCTACGACCACCACCACCTCCCACCCCATCAACCTTCTATCATCGCCACCACCTGCTTGCACCGTCACCACCCACCCATCATTTCCACAACCACCCACTACTAGAAAACTACATTTTTTTCTACAAAAGTTTCCTACAAATTTCACACAACTCATAATTTGCTACAACTTTCCTATGGTTTTCGGACAAAAAAGAAAAACAAAAAATACCCAAAACTTTTTCACAATTTTCAGACAAAATTGTCACAAAATAAGTATTTGTAGTAATTTTGTCAAAAATTTTATTACCTTTGCGACAAAATTCCTACAAAATAAACTAAAATTTCATATTGTTTATTAATACAGCAAAATAAATAATTTAAAAAATAAAACTCCTAAATATGTCAGCAATTTGTAGCAACTAGCTACAAATTTGCGACAATTGTAAGTTATTTTATTTTTGATTTATGAATTTTAATAAAATAAACAACTTAAAATATAAAATGTTAAATTTGTCATAAATTTGTAGCAAATTGACCTCGTTTGCTACAAATTTCCTACAAAAAAGTCATTTTATTTGTTATTTCTTAATTTTAGTAAAGTAAATAATTTTAAAAAATAAAATGTTTCATTTGTCGAAAATTTGTAACAAATTGACCTTGTTTGCCATAATTTTCTAACAAAAAAATAATTATTTTATTTGTTATCTCTTAATTTTAGTAAGGTAAATAATTAAAAAAAATAATGTTTCATTTGTCGAAAATTTGTAGCAAATTGACCTTGTTTGCTACAGTTTTCCCACAAAAAAAAAGTAGTTTTATTTGTTGTGTCTTAATTTTCGTAAAGTAAATAATTTAAAAAACGTTAAATGTTTCATTGTCGAAAATTTGTAGCAAATTGAGCTTTTTTGCTACAGTTTTTCGACAAAAAAACATTATTTTTTTTTGTTGTGTCTTAGTTTTAGTAAAGTAAGTATTTTAAAAAAAGTAAAATGTTTCGTTTGTAGCAAATTGACCATGCTTGCTACAGTTTTGCGGCAAAAAAGTTATTCTATTTGTTGTGTCTTAATGTTAGTAAAGTAAATAATTTAAAAAAGAAGAATGCTTCATTTGTAGAAAATTTGTAGCAAATTAATCCTATTTGCTACAATTCTCCGACAAAAAATATTTTATTTGTTATTTCTTAATTTTAGTAAAGTAAATAATTTGAAAAAAAAATAGCATGTTTCATTTGCCAGAAATTTGTAGCAAATTGACCTTGTTTACTATAGTTTTCCAACAAAAAAAGTTATTTTATTTTTTCTACCTTAATTTTAGTAAAGTAAATAATTTAAAATTGATGTTGCAGTTATAATAGATTTATCGTTTGGTCTTTAATTTATAATAATTAGGTTGTATAATAAATATTAATTTTAATTAGTCTTTTTCTATTATCGTTGATAAATAAAAAAACGTTTTCAGTTGTATATGTGTGTGTGGGTGTGTATCATTATGTATTAGAAAACGCTTCTTTCGTCACATAAACTTTGGATCCCCTCGGACGATGATAGACTCAACATCTGCCAGATTGCTTTGCTTGGCCATCAAAGACTGCCTTTGATTCGTTGATTGCCTGTTGACCCATTTAACCACCGTTTTGTTGGCCGGAACAAACAAATCTACCACCAAAGACCATCACAACCTCGATTCTTTTACCACAGCCGTGAAACCACAACTAGTGACCGGCCAAAAGCTTCTACCGGTGTCGGATCCGTATCCTTCTCAACATTAAATTCAACTCATTTGACATACAACAGTCAAATGTGAACTCTTTTTAAGGATAACTTTAGTTAAAGAAATAGAAATGTAAACCTTTCTGGTGAACACTCCTGTCCAGATGTATCCATTTCGACCCCTTTACTAAGAAACGGGTGGTCGATTCGGGTTATGTTTCATCTCTAGTGAGTCAAAACGGCTAGAATATACCTAAACAAGAAACAAGTCAGACAGACGGCATGTAATTTAATGCATAAATCTCCTAAATGAAAATATTCATAAGGTGTAATCATATTGGATACATGAATGTGTTTATAGAAAATTGGTTCTTTTGAGAAAAAAAGGTGTTTAGGTCAAAACAAACAAAAAATCACATGTTTTTGACATTATTTTGACCCATTACTTGATCTTCCCACTTGTATATACTCTAATCTAAACAAATTATGAAGTCTAGCAGCTAACGGATAGTATATGCAGAATGGAGACATATGAGAAAGCTGTAAGAATGTACAGCTAAGCATGTGGAGATGATCGTATGGTTTTGCTAGTTGTATATTTCTTTGTGAAGAAAAGTTATACAGACCTTTGACATAGAAACTTACATGTCGCCTCATTTACGATCGTCGGACGCGCAATGGCAGCATCGTCGGACGCGCGCAACAACGTCGTTAAGTGCACACACAGCAGTCGGACACGCGCAACAATGTTGTTGAGTGCACAGGCAGCAGCGGCGTCGGACGCTTTAGCTTCAAAAAGTTCAAGCGGAATTAGAAAGAGAACGAGAGGCCCGACAAAACATAGAATCCTGTTTCGAACAATTTCAACAAGAACGCGAAAAAGAGTGGGCCGACCAAGCGACATGGCAAAAAAATATGGAAGAAAAGCTGAAAAACATCGGAAATAAGTAAAAACTCTCGTCTTGTTAAGTATTGGAATGTTAAAGAACGGATTAGTTTTGAGTGCTTTTAATTAGGATTTTTTTGTGCGTTTTGGAATGTTTTAAAATTTTTGGAATGTTTGGAATGTCTCGGAATGTTGCTTTAATATTTTTGGAATGTTTTAGAATTTTGCTGCAATTATTTTTGGAATATAATAGTAATTTTGCTGCATTTTTTTTTTCATAAAAAATGGTTTTATTTAATTTCTTTAATTTGTTACAGTTTGTCACAAATTTGTAGCAAACAGTTGCAGGAGTTTTTTCTGAGTTGTAGGAAATTTGTGGCAACCTTCAATTTTTTTTTGAAGTTTGTAGGAATTTTGTCATAACCTTCAAATTTTGTGTTTTTGGTTTGTAGGAATTTTGTCACAAAACTTAAAAAAAACATTTTTTAAGTTGTAGGAATTTTGTCGCAACATTAAAAAATATATTTTTATTTGTAGAAAATTTGTAGCAAAACGTTAAGAGAAAGTTTTATAATTTTGTAGGAATTTTGTCGCAAAATAAAAATAATTATTCGTAATTATGGATAATTTTTCTCATTAGTGTTATTAATTTTAAAAGTAAAATATCATAAAATAAAATACAAAAATAGGCATAATTGTGGAAGAATTGTAGGAAAAACATAAAAAAATCGGTTTGTAGGTATTTTGTGGCAACTTTTGTGACGATAGATTTTTGTCGAAAATTTGTGGGAAATTTTGTCATAATTTTGTAGCTAACGTGATTTTCGACAATTTTATTTTGCACGAATATTTTTGTAGCAAATCTGTGAGTAAGACCAATTTCCTACAAATTTGCTACAAATTTGGCTGTCACAAAGGAGGCAGTTTTCTAGTAGTGACCGGCCACTTTTCCGTCACCCACGTCATCAACCAACACCACCGTCATCATCATAAACCGGCAACCACCGCCATCATCTTCACTATAAACCGGCACACCACCATCCCCATACCATAGCACCTGCAAAAAAAGAAAGAAAAATGTGGTTTGACCAAAATTCACCTAAGTTAACTAAATGTTTTGAATGGAGTTAGTGGGTTGGATGAAAATGACAAAAGTCAGGGACTAAAATGGCAGGAAAAAAACTATTTGTACTAAAATGATAAGAAAAACACTATTTGGACTAAAGTGCCAATTTTTGTCAAACCTTGGGGACTAAAATGGCAATTTACGCTAGTGCCTATAAAAGAATTTGCAACTTGAAAAAAAAAAAGATCAGAATCATCAATTATATCTATAGGATCTGTAAAAGTTGACATTTTGTAGGATAATCGAGTGATGTTTCGAAAACCACACAACTCACTAACATTTAAAAAAAAAGCATGATATGAAATTGTTGTAGGAGTTTCAAAGCCACGTCTAAAAGAATCTTCTTCGACTACGTATTCAAGCCTCCCGTCAACGACTTCCCACTTGCCACCGGTGTAAACCACAAATCTAAGAGTCATATCACTTGAAAGTAAAACGAGGAGATAAATGTCAGTTGAAAATAAAACTTGGAGATAATTTTTATTTTTATTTTTATGAGTGTTGGGTCCCCATAACCCATAAAACGTGTAAATAAATATGGGGGTTTAAGGTTAAGGCGTCGGCAGACTCATCACATGCGTCTGGTTGTACGGAACCTTCTTTTTCTAACCTAAAGCGTCTGCCAAACTTACACATTGTACGAAACCTTTACTTTTCAGAACTGGATGCGTCAGCGACACATGGGAAGCGTCGCAAAAAGGGCTTCGAAGACTGACACACGGGTTGCGTCAGCGATGCATGGGAAGCATCGCAAAAGAGCTTCGAAGACTGACAAACGGGTTGCGTCCGTGACGCATGGGAAGTGTCGCAATAGGGCTTCGAAGACTAACACAAGGGTTGCGTCAGCGACGCATGGGAAGCGTCAGGAAAGGCTTCAATACTAACACATGGGTTGCGTCAGTGACGCATCAAAGGCTTCGGGAAGGCGCATCGGAACTTGGTTGGCTTTTGCGTCAAAGACGCTTCACAAGCGTCCGGAAGACGCCTCGGAAAGGTCTGAGCCAGGTGCTTGGGATGAAGCCTGCCGCAAGCTGATGTGAAAGCGTCTGGAAGACGCCTCTGAAGCGTCCTTCAGAATAACAATAATTGCTCACATGTCAATCAGAAAATGAAAGACGCAATAATTGCCTCAGCAAACGCAAAAACTACCTCGGGATTTGTGATGGCCCGTTTCAAGAGCGCATGAGCTGGCTATTTTCGCAAGTCATTGGTCTTTGGCCATTTTGATAATTTCCCTCCCATCTATTAATGTAGAGCCCAATGTGAATGCTCTTATAATTCATAACAAACCCCATCAAATCTAAAAAAATCAAGAAGGTTTCTAGAAATGAGATTTACAAGAAATCTAGCTGCAGTACCTATCGATCAAATGACCCAATATCCACATAAATGACAAGACTTTATAGAGAAATATTACAGCAAATGAACTTAAATCAAATGATCAAAAATCCACAAAAAAATAAAATAAATAAGTAAATAAAAATTAAACATATATTTTTTTCAATGCCTTCTTTGCTAATTAACACAATTGGTAATCCAAATAGGTTTTAGATTTATTCCGATGTAGTACAATCCTAAATAACTTAAAACTAATCAACACAAATCAGATCATCATCTCGAATTGTTAATTTCAAAACTTTAAAATTCAAAAACTAATTTTAGTTCTTCAATTTATAAGCCCTACACACGAACACCAGTCACACTTGAGGAGTATAAAGCTTAAATAACTTAAAACTAATCAACACAAACTAAAGCCAACCGGCATACAACTACAATAACCTCAACAACACAATATCATCTATACTATATAATAAAAGAAACCATTTTTGGGACACTTGTCATCATATTAAGTCATGTCTTATGAATAATTATTATTTTAGTTTAATCTCTCTTAATTAATAATTATAGATAACTCTTCTACAAAATATTATTTAGTTTAATTATTACTTTTATATTATCTATTTACTTCAAATTCAAAATTAGTTATCTAATTTGATATTAGAGTAGATTATGATTTTGGCCCCTGTGGTTATATCACTTTGACCCTTTTAGCTCAAAAAGTATTTTTTTTTAACATCTGAGCCCTTAACGTCTTTTTGCTAACCCTTTTGGACCCGAACGTCTTTTTATTCTAACCCTTTTGGCCCCTAAAAGTAAATGGATTGGGTTAGTGTTAGGGGCCAAAAGGGTTAGAAAAAAGACGTTGCGGGCTCAGATATTAAAATATTCATTTTTGGGCTAAAATGGTAAAAATGATATAACCACAGGGGCCAAAATCGTAATTTACTCTTGATTTTAACTATATATTTGAACGTTTTGTTTAGTGTGGTATCAAATAGATTTTACGAAACTTAAAATAAACTTAACTAATATTATTTATCATTTCTACATTTACAAGTTTTAAATAAAGGGTTAAATTTATTGAGAGTTCGTTAAATTTACAAGTTCTAAATAAAGGGTTAAATTTATTGAGATTTCGTTAACAAATTTTACTACAATAGAATAATCTATTATATCAATCTAAATATATATCTATACTATACTATACTATATAATAAAGGGTGTACCTATTGAAACACCAATGTGCCTATATGCACACCAAAAAATGTTTTTTTTTTGTCCTATATGAACACCCTGAAGTGTCGAGTTGTGTCCAATGCGCGGCGTTTTGGTCCGGTCAACTAGACAAAGACTGACGGGTGTCTGACGGGTCTGTTGACCGGACTAAAACGCCGAGCTTTGGCCGCGTTTTGGTCCTGTCAACCAGACAAAAGACGACCCTCCAGGGTGTGCATATAGGCCAAAAAAACACTTTTTGGGGTGGTTATCTACACATTTGGTGTGTAGATAGTTTGAGCCATAATAAAACATTAATGTGTGACACCTATCATTCATTGTAAGCATTTATTTTATGATTTTCTCGCATCAGTTTCAAACTATCTTATATTAATTAACTAGGTTAGAACCCGCGTGTACACGTGGTTTAACAAAAAAAATAGTTTTCTAATATAATGAAAATGAAATGAGTTTTTTTTTTAAATATTAACTTCCTTCAATTTAAATTCATAGAAAATTCATAATATTGATTAGTTTTTGTTATTTTATTACTATTATCTTTTCTATTTGAAGTATTATATAACTTTATTATATACTATTTTCCTACTTTTTACACTTTGAGTTATTATGGAGAATAATCAAATGTAAACTCAAGTATAAGTTTAAATATTTTTCATATTTAACCATATTACGTGATTTAATAGTTTAATCTTTTTATTAAAAAAACTTTTTTTGTGAGATGATTATCAGGTACAAATGGGAATTGACACATTCAAATGATGCTAAAAAGTTGAAATACTATTTTAAAAAACAATTGTTTTCATCAAATTTAAAGAAAGGAAATTACCTGTAAATATTTGTCAACCAACTATTTGGCAGATAAACCCAAAAGTTACTTGTATTGAGACTTTGTACCTAAAATCGAAAAGTATTTTTTTGTACAAATTTAATAGTATAGCAAGTTAGCGAATAAGCTATTGTAGTTGAATAATAAGATATATAATAATTGTATATGTTGATTGAATACATGTGAACTGCAGGGACAACATCTCTTTTGTAATTCTTATTAGTACATGCTAAAACTTCTTTTGGGTCAACATCATCAGTTCCCTTATCATCTTCTGGGAATATCAAACTTGGGGAAGGTTTGCAATTACAACTTTCACAACCAAGATAATACCATTCGCTATCTTAGTCTACAGCCTTCACAGTACCAACAACAATAACATGCATAACCTGCAAAACGTATGTACATATGTAACCTCTAAACCTTATTTAGAATAACCATATTGGGAAAGTAAATGTTTGATATGGGCGTAATTTAAATATTGAACATGCCTGAGCAATTTCCCTAATCTGATGAATGGTGCTGAAAAAAGTCTTATGTAAGAACTCGTCTTCATTAGATGTGACCCCAGACTGGCCGATAGAACGATGAGTCGATGTTGTAACATAAGTTTTCCCAATGTAACTGTTAAAGGTTAGGTATATGATGTAAGAAACGTGTAATCAACAATACTCAGGTTATGGAAATCTGACTTTTATCACAAAACATACGGATTTACCTTTTTTTTTGAAATTAACAACCTCTTCATTGCGTTCATTGATGAACAACTTAGTAATGTAGTACGCATTTGCGACATTGATGTTGCCTAATATAAAATATATAGTAAGTTAGTATCATAACTAAATATAAAAAGTTAAATCTACAGAAAATGACAAACCTTTGTAGTCATGGACGCTACCAAACTGAACAATAAGTACAATATGTACTTCTTCCTTATTTTTTGAGATGTACTCTTGCATTTGATCGCAATATTCCTCCCACAATGTCAACCTTAGAGCAATACCCCTGAAATTGTTATTAATTTAGCGAAAAATAATCAATACAGTATGAAGAAAATTATTAGAAAAAATGTTATTAAGGGAGAACAAACTCCAAATCTCTCAATATTAAATCCATCTTGTAGGATTGTTTGCCCTATCGTGTTGTTGTATCCTCCCGTGGAAACCATTCCTCGACGTACCCAATAAAGTCTACAATGAAAGAAAAGATAAGTTCTAACATTAAAACTAAAACATAATTTAACAGGTATATTATGAGTTTGCTTAGTTTAGGAAACGTACTGGTTCGAAAATCTAAAGAAACTCCACCATCTTTAATAGACTTAAATGTTGAAAACTGAAAACCATGTGTTGGTCCTATAAAGTTGTTACACTTTCGAATGGTTGTTTCAAACTTGAAGGTTAACACATATTTGGTATCAAAATGTTTAAACTTATGGTTATTTTTATCAAAGCGAGGTTTAAAAATTGTATAGCATTCATTTTGTTATAAATTTTTTTCATGTTTTTAAAGTCATTACTCCACACAGTGGCCTTCATTTTCATTTTGGTTCCCTGACATTATAAATCAAAATAATGTATGTTAAAAAAACCTAAAAATGATTAAGTAAAGACATATTAACTAATAAAAGTTGTAAAAAATATACCTTTTCATCCATGAGCATCATATCAATAGCCCATGTCTCAACAACCTTTTTGAGATTTGATCTCTTCCATAGCCTATCCACTTTTACCTTTATTGTAAAAGTTCTTTGCCGTCACTATCGTTCAAATAGATGAGATTTTTCCTTCCATGGTTCTATGAAAGAATATATAATAGTGAATAGTGAAAATGATATAAAAGAAGTGCGTAAAACAAATTAATATGAAGAAAAAAAATATACGCTTAATTATAAACAACACCTTGGTTATGTCTTTGATTGTTCTGAATGATGATTAATGGTGTGCAGTATTTATAACATAAAAAGGTATAAATAGATAATGATTTTTCTGAATGATGATTAATGGTGTGCAGTATTTATAACATAAAAAGGTATAAATAGATAATGATTTTTATGTTTTTGAGTTATCATGATTGTTTAAATTTTGAGTTATCTAGAATTTTAAAATTTAATAATTAGAACTTATAATCTATCTAGTATTTTCGAATTGTTGATTAGTAATGAAACTATAATTCAGAAATATAACTATTCTAGAATTTAAAAGTTATTTGTTTCCGTAACTTAAATACTTATCTAGTATTTTTGAATTGTTTTTTAGTAAGGAAACTACATTTCATAAATAGATAAGGGGCAGAATTGGGTTATATTAAGATGATGATCGTTGGTCTTAGCTAGAATAAGATTGCTCTTGACATCCAAAATAAAAATTAAAATATTCATTGATCACATTAGCAAAGTATATGCTATTATCGGTTAATCTATCACTCTTAGAATTATTAAAATCAAATTCATCTAAATTTAAAAAAAAAATGAAAATTAGATAGGAAGTACATGTATGATGTATCATACATATTAAAGTAAAGCATTGACTTCATTCATCCCTAAATACCGAATTGTTCAAAAAATGAAGAAAACATAGGGTTTCAGAACTGGGATTTCTACATTTGATATAATAAAAACCTAACCTAAATAATAATATTAATAATAATAATCGCTGAAAGAAGAATAAAAGGAAAAATGTACCTTTGATTTTCAAAGATGTTGAAGGAGGTGATTAGAATGATTCTGGCAAAAATAGGTGCCATTATAAGGGAAAATCTTCACCAATGGATGATTAGAATGATTCAGCCAAAAAAGCACCTTCGGCTCAAAATCACCACACCCTTCGGCTCAAAATCACCACACCCATCGACCCCAACAACTCGATTAATGATTAAAAATGAAGGTTGAGTAGTCGGAATTACTTGAGACTCAAGGTTGAAGACAAAACAATCACGAACCCGACTCCCTGAGCTATCCCTCTCGACATCTATCTCTTTCTCTGCTCCATCTCTTTGATTTCAAACGAATGGGAGGTGATAAGAAATGGGGAAGAGGGATGAACGTATTGGGAAAAACCCTAGGTTAGAACTGAGGGTCAGGGGGGGAAATTAGGAAATTGGAATATAAAGGATCTGTAGGCTTATCGGGTTACCCAAATCCAAAAACGTGAAGAAAAAGTGGAGCAGGAGAATTGCGCCAAAACCAAGAAATCAATACTCTCATGAGTTGCCACGTGGACACATTTAATTTACTTTATTATATGTATAGATAAATGAGTAAACTGTCAAAATGGTCCATGAGATTTGATCACTTTTGCCACTTTAGTCTAAAACTCAAACCTTTTGAATCAAAATGATCCATGAGATTTGATCACTTTTGCCACTTTAGTCCAAAACTCAAACCTTTTGAATCAGGGTCCCTGTGGTTTCAATTTTGTTGCAATTTTCATCCAAAATCAAAATCTGGTTAGGTTTTTCAATTAACATTCAACTTTTCTGTCTTTTTTCTCCCTTTTAAAAAATTATAACATTTTTTTATTTGGTTTATAAAATTATATTTATTCAACCTGTACAATATGGTTCTTATAGATATAACTTTTTATTATTTAATATATAAAATTATAATTATTCAACTCGTGTAATAAACGAGGTTTTTAAAGATATATTGCTTTATTATTTAGTACATAAAATTTATTTATCCGGCCCGTGTAATACACGGGGTTATAACCTAGTATCTAACTATAGGAGTAGAAATTGAAGCTAACCAGAACAATGTAGACTCATAAATTGAAACTAACGACCACCAAAAATAGAACCTCTTCGCTCACACTCACCGAAAAGTAACTCAGAAGTCTGAGATGAGGAACTTTCACTTCGAAGGAGCCAAAATAAAAGTAGAAATCGCACCTGCTTTGCTCAGAACCGGGCAAAAATTGAGTGAGGAGAAGGAAGGAATGAGCAAACGAGCAACGGATTGTGGTGGTTTGCTAGAAGAGCAGAGCGCCTCACACTTTTTTAAACCAAGCCACCAAGCGAAATTCTTGATCATATTGGTTTATGTCATTCGTTAATTTAATTGGTCAGTGGTCATAGGTTCAAACCCCCTTTTTTCTTTGCTCCTATAGGGAAAAAAAAATTCCATATGGTGCATTAATACCTTGTTCACTAGCCACTGGATATCATATATATAGCTGAGTACAGGATCAGAAACCATTCTTAAAAAAATAAAAGAACACCTATATATGAGATTGTGTAGACCATATATACAAAAAAAAAGTTTAGTCTTATATGAAGAAAGTAATGTCAAGTTGGCTTTACCATTTTAGGTACATGATATATTAGACAGCTAGTCTTCTTGATAAACTTCTTAACCAACTAATCCTGTCTACGACCACCCTGCTGGGAAAGGGGTAATGGATAGTCCGGTAAGTGAACATCCCCCGCCTTCGCAATCTCACGAATGGATGCCATCATCCAATCACTCTGCTGCTTTAGCTCCGCGAGCATCCCCGTAACACTATCATCCCCGACCTGCTGTCGGGGGTGCTCTCTCGGGAATACAAAAGGCGACCCTCTATCTAAAAACGGTGGTCAAAACACTATATGTTAACACTGATTTAAATTCTAGCTTTATCAAGTTGTTAAACATTATTACAGAAACTATATTAAATCTAATTATTTGAATGAATCAGTTTAGATTTAAAAATGCAATACCTTGATCAGACTCCATCGGATTGTTCTTTTTATCTTCAGATATTTCACCACAATCTGAAATTTGTAGCAGACCTTCTGATGACGATGAACACTTCCTTTGTTTCTCCCTTTCATCTCCATGTTCTTTTACTCCATCAGAAGAACTAGCTCTCTTCAAAGATTTTTTATTTGTGCCTAAAAAAGGTGGTCAAAACAAGTTCGGGCCAATACAGCATATGTTGGTATTCTTTTTTTGTTTGTTTTTTTTTTCTAGCTTTTATATGTAATCATCGTGTTAAACGAGATTACAGAAAGAACATTATTTGAATGAACCAATTTAGGATTAATAATGCAATACCTTGGTCAGGCTCATCCATGAGATTGATCGTTTTGCCTTGAGAAGTTTCATCACCAGCTTCTGATGGCGGGTACTCGCTTTGTTTCTCCTGTTCTTTTACTGGCTCTTCAGAAGAACTAGGTTTCCCCCAATATATATTCCTTATGCCTAATAAGTCAAAACGGTAGCATTCTTTTTATTTTCCTAGCTTAATTTATGTGTTAATTATCTGAATTTAGGATTAGAAATGCAATACCTTTATCTTCAAAAGCTTCACCACAGTCTGTAATTTTAACCTGCCCAGGTGTTCCTAGCTGTTCAATACGACGGATAGTTGATGTTCCTTCTATAACCTTACCGAAAACAACATGGAAACTGCCATCCATATAACAAGGGTTAGGAGGAACACAATGACTAGTTGAAAATTCAAAGGCCTATAATCAAACAACTAAACCCATTATTTATTTAGCCCTTGAATGTTGATTTTGGAAGACGCTTCCTAAAAGAGAAATTGACTTGAAATGGAAAGTACCCATCAAGCATTTTTATAGGCCTGAAGGTTATAAAGAACCGAGATCCATTTGTATCTGGGCCGTTATTTCCCATAGATAGCATGCCAGGCTCAGAATGACGCAGTTGAAAACTCTCATCTACACAAACAGCGGTTAGAAAGTATTAGTACTAACATGAGTTATAGGTACTAAGAAAAACTTAAAATTGCACCTTTGAAATGTTCTCCGTAGATGCTTTCCCCACCTGTGCCTGCAAATGCAAACCATGAAAAGATCTCAAATCTGACGGAAAACAAGATTTAAATAAAAAAAAATACATACCATCTATTTTCCCAAGGAGATCACCTCCCTGCAACAAGGAGAAACAGTTAATACACAGGCCTAAGCCTTACAAGTTGAAAAGGTATTTGATTGAGATAGGCATAAGAACATACTTCAGCCAAAAAGCCTTGAACAATATTTTGGAATACAGTTCCTTTGTAGTGCAATGGTTTCTTGGTATGTGGTCCGATCCCCTTAGTCCCTACACGTATAATAATAAGGATAACATATGAATTGTAATTACAACAAATGCTTCTAAGATCTTATAGGCACGTGTGCGTGCGGAGACACACACCTGTGCAGAGTAGTCGAAAATTCTCAGCGGTTTTAGGAACGATATTAGCAAAAAGCTGCAAATGAATGAATAACGTCCGTAATGCTGCTGCATATATATTGAAGAAACAAACAAACATAGATACATAGTATGCAATAAATAATAGAGTGACCTCGATTATCATTCTTTCAGGGCGACCTCCATTGATGGATATATCCAAGAACACACGAGGGTTGTCATCCCTGCTCACATCTTGATCTAAGCCATGCAATCAATCAACATTATTATTATTGTTAACTACATAATAAATGAATAAGATGTAAAGTATTATTATTATTATGCTGTAATCAATAGTAGAATGAAGATGAGTGAGTTTAAATCGAATTTTGTCAAATATCGATAGAACCCTAACCCTAGTAGTTGCAGAAGGGAATAAGCATGTAAACTTTCAACACAGATATTCACGATCGAACGTGGTATAATCATTGAAATATTACAAACGCCGTCATTACAAAATAAGAGACAGAGAGAAGAAACCGATACCATCAGCGGCATCGATTATGGCACCGGTAAACGGCGAAATACGAGTGCGAGACGACATTCTTCCTTCTCTTCTCTTCTCTTCTCTTTTCTGTTCCGTTTCGTTCGTTCTCTTGTGCGTTTTCTCTTTTTTTTTTTTTTTTTGTATATGATGTTGATGTTGATGATCGATAAATCTGTATATATAATGGGGTCTTAGAATGGGTTGGCTTAACTAGTGGTGGGTTGGGCTGAAAAGCAGGTCGAAAATGTTATGTTTGTATTTATGTTTGTTTATTAAAAACATTAGGTTATCACCCGGGTTGGAGAAAACTATTTAGATAAATAGTTTATTTAGCCCATTATTTATTTAGCCCTTCTATAACCTTCCCGAAAACAACATTATATAACAAGGGTTAGGAACAATGACTAGTTGAAAATTCAAAGGCCAATAATCAAACAACTAAACCCATTATTTATTTAGCCCTTGTATGTTGATTTTGAAAGACGTTTCCTAAAATAGAAATTGACTTGAAATGGACAGTACCCATCAAGCATTTGTACAGGGTTGAAGGTTAGATAGAACCGAGATCCATTTGTATTTGGGCCTCGTTTTGCCATAGATAGCCTGCCAGGCTCAGAATGACACAGTAGAAAATTCTCATCTACAAAAACAGCGATTAGAAAGTATTAGTACTGATAACATGAGTTATTGATAGGTACTAATAAAAAATCAAAAAAATCAAAAAAAAAAAAAAAACTTGAAATATTAATTAATTAGAATTGTTGTACCTTCGAAAGATTCTCCATAGATGCTTTCCCCACATGAAGGCGCAAATGCAAACCATCAAAAGATCTCAAATCTGACGGAAAAAAAATTTAAATAAGGGTCTACATATTTACACATCTTAATGCCTATTTTGACACCCTTCAGGACGCCTCGTATAGACCTATACGAGGCGTATAGGGTTACTTTTTTTGACCAACTCTGCACCAAAGTACAATGTCAAATCAGTCACATCAGACGGAGAGTCTAGGTCTGTACGAGGCATGGATACGAGGCAGTAAGACGCCTCGTATAGGCCTATACGAGGCGTCTTCAGTGACTGATTTACTATACATTTGACAAGTGACTTAAAGCTATACGAGGGGTCTAGAGCTATACGAGGCGTCGTAGACTTATGAAAAAGTGCAACATACGGTTTATGCTTTGTCCACCCCCGAGCATTCAACATTTCATTCTCCTTCTGCTTCATTTGCTTCTTCTTCTTTCATTCTGCTTTGCATTTGTGTTCTTATCATCCCGAAGTGTTGAAATGTCATCATACTGGGACGACAACTATATCTTCGGGCAGTATTCTAGCGAGAACTGGGTGCCCGAAAGCGACCCGGTAACAGTACAGGTACTTAAATGTTTTAATTAGTTTTTGTTTTAGTTTATTATTTACTAATGATGATACGGTTCTTTATTTTGGAGGAGTCTTGCGTTCCCGATTCTAATGAGCAAGAGCAGGTTGTGTCTAGTATACAAGGAGAACAAAACAAACCGTTAATAGATTTGAACAAGCATCCCCATGTTGATGAAACAGCCCCTGTAGATGACTCATACCATGCTTGTCAACCAAGTTATCCGACGCAACAAGGGTATCCGGATTATAGATACGGATGTGAATACGGAGGAGACGGTGGATACGGAGGAGACGGTGGATACGGAGGAGACGGAGGAGACGGTGGATACGGAGGAGACGGTGGTTACAGAGGAGATGGTAGATACAGTGGATACGGAGGAGACGGTGGTTATGGTGGATATGGTAGATATGGTGGTGAGACACCTCCCATCCAGGACAGTCCGTACTTAAAAAAGCAGGTATTAATTACTATTTTTTGTATTATTTAATTATTTTTATTATTATTAGTATTATTATTAGTATTATTATTAATATTATTATTATTAGTATTATTATTATTATTTATTAAAATTATTTATTATTATTGTCGATGTTACAGGTTTTCAACTCTTTAGATGAACTAAAGAATCGGATACAAGAAACAGCAAACGCGGATGGTTTCGTTATTGTCACCCGTCGATCAAAGAAAACCGGTGGAAGAATCGGGAGGGTATGGCTTGAATGTGATCGTGGTGGTGAGCACCAGACTACAGCAACACTTAGAAAAGCCGGAAGCAAAAAAACAGGTTGCCCGTTTTACCTGCTGGCTGTGCGAAACCACCCGTATGAAACCTGGGAGATTAAAGACGGAAAAATTGAACATAACCACGAACTTTGTGAGGACCTGTCGGCCCACGCGTTTGTGCGAAGGTTTATTCCAAGCGAAATGAAACTGATCGAGCAGCTGACAGCTCAAAACATGGAGTCTCGCAAAATATTTCAAACGATAAGGAAGCAGGACCCCGACAGGTTTCATGTTCTGAAAGACGTTCAAAACGTTGTGGCGGAGATTAGAGCCGAACAAAGACAAGGATCGACTCCCATGCAGTCACTAGAAAACATACTGATAAACAACGACTTTATTTACGAGACACGGGAGGAACCCGGAACAGAGATCGTAACAGAGATCTTCTTTCTTCATCGGGACTCGAGATGCATGTGGCGTGCATTCCCCCACGTCATGCTGATCGATGCGACGTACAAGACAAACATATACAATATGCCATTTATCCAGATTGTTGGTATGACGCCTACCAACAAATCGTTTATTATCGCGCATGCCGTTGTTAGAAAAGAACGGGGTGATAACTTTGTGTGGGTGCTTCAGAGGGTCAAGTCAATGTTGGATGAATGCATGGAGCCACGTGTGATTTTAACCGATAGAGACCTATCCCTTATGGGCGCGCGTGCTAAAGTATTTCCAAACGCCTCCAGGCTTCTTTGCAGGTGGCACATACAACAGAATGTTATGAAGAACTGCAAGGGTGCCTTCACAGACGAAGACTGGAATAAATTTTTGTCATTCTGGGGGACATTGATTATTATTATTATTATTTATTATTATTATTATTCGGATTTATTTATTATTGTTTTTATGCGTATACGTTATTTATTTGCAGATTGATTATGGAGGGCGATGATATTGAGATAGAGCTTGAGGGGGGTCAGCCGGCTCAGCAGGTTCAGCCGGTTCAGCAGGGTCAGCCGGTTCAGCAGGGTCCACGACGGAGACGGCCGCCGCCTCTGGATACGCTTCAGGGTTGTTCGTATCTAGAGTTTCCCGCGGGCACCGATGCCGCCCGCCATTGCCAGAAGCTTAGGAGGATGCACATTGGATCGCATGCATCGATCGATTGGGATGCGATGGACCAGCTTGCTGAGACGGATAGAGTGCGTCGGTTTGTACCTCTCGATTCGCCGTGGCATCGTCTTTTTGATTTGGCGCACACGCCGACCTACAGGGAGCTGCTGGTCGAGTTCCTTTCGTCATTCACATTTCACCCTCCTGGGGTCCTAGTGTCGCTTCCGTACCCAGGTGCTCCCCCTCCGCCTGAGATTTCTTTCAGGCTCGCTGGCGTTTTGCGTACAATAACGCTAGCAGACTTTGCGGTGCGTTCTGGTTTATACATGCAGGGGGAGATCGAGACTGAGGTTTACACAGCGGGGCTAGTGGTGGTTGAAAAACCCATTCTTCTAGGGTTTTGGCAGGTGATTGCGGGGCCAGATCATTGGGAGCACGATAAGTCGAAGGGGAGGGTGTCGTTTGTTACGGACCCACTGTACAGGTACGTACGTTTATTACGGCAATTATTGTGATTATGTGCATTGTTTATTAATCTCTGTTTCTGTATTTCGCTAACACTATCTGCAGGTATCTGCACCATTTGCTCGCTACTTCTATCTCAGCGCGCGGGTACAGCCGTGAGTGGTGTACGACCACAAATCTTTTTTTCCTTTATTGTTTGTTGTATAGGAGGCCGTGCGCGCTAGCACACGGTCTAGCCCAGTACTACGCCTCCGCCCATCACCGGCAGGAGCGCGGATTTTTGTATGGCGGGGCGTACGTGACCGTCATTGCCCGTTCATTTGGCCTCGTACTGCACGAGGACCCACATCTACGGACGCCGCCAGTCATGCCGACGCGGATGGGCATGCAGTCGTTGTGGGGGATGAAGGTAATCAAGAGATTCGCAGTTGGCCCGCGGTTTAAAAACCGCGATACCGGGGGCATATGGACAGAGGAGGCCCTACCAGAGCATTTCGAGCCCGTTTATCCTCCTGTAGATCCTGCTGATGTAGTGCCTGTGGTGGAGCCTCCGGAGGATGTAGACGGTGCAGCGGTGCCACAGCCACCTGCCGGGGCGCCTCAGTTTCCACGTCACGCTATTCCAGCTCGTGCCCCAGGAGCTGCACCGCTACATCCGGAGGTACGAGCTGAGCTTGACAGGCTCAACGATTTGGTAGGTTGGTTGGTTCGGGAGGCGCAGGATAGACGAGAGAGAGAGGGGTTACCCGCGATACCGCTCGCACCAGCTCGAGCACCACAGCAGCCGCAGCAGCCACATCCAGATTCGGATTCGGATTTGGATGCATAGACCTGTTGTTGTTTTTATTTTTATCATGGATGTACAAACTTATCTTATATATTTTTGTTATGGATGTACAAAGTTATCTTATATATGTCATATTTATGTTTGTTTTCAGTTATTCGGTTACCTAATGATTGTTGTCTTAAATTGAGATAAGACGGAAACAATATATCCCCTGAATATAATACGGAAACAATATTTGAACGAGATAAAATTTTAATCGGAAGAATAATATTTAAAAAAGTAAAATGTTAAAAAACATTATAATATTTAATCGATATAATATATTTAAAGAGCCGATTTTTAAAATAGTTGATTTTAAAAAAAAAACTTTTTTAAAAACAAAAAAAAATTTCAACCAAAAAACACATCTTCAAAAACTATCCAAAAAACCATACCAAAACCCACCAAAACACCCCTCATTTCAGCCAAAAAAAAAAACCCAAGTCTAGACGCCTCGTATAGGTCTGTACGAGGCGTCTAGGTTCCTTAAACTTTGTGCCTGACACTCTCTCAGACCCCCTTGAATTCAGTGCTTAGACGCCTCGTATAGGCCTATACGAGGCGTCTAGGGCACAAAAAGTGTGGAAATAGGCGCAGAGGGTGTCCAAATATCTCCAGCCTTAAATAAAATACATACCATCATTTTTCCCAAGGAGATCACCTCCCTGCAACAACGAAAAAACAGTTAATACAGAGGACTAAGCCTCACAAGTTGAATAGGCATTTGATTGAGATAAGCATAAGAACATACTTCAGCCAAAAAGCTTTTACGGATAACATGGAATACAGTTCCTTTGTAGTGCAATGGTTTTCTGGTAACTGGTCCGATCCCCTTATCCCCTACACGTATCTATCTACTATAATAAAAGAAACTATGTTTTGGACACATGTCATTCATTGAACGCATCCTCAAATTTATACTTATTTTATATTAACTAAATAAATAAATAATAAATTAATATTAAATCTTATCATACTTTAATAAAATATTATCCTCAAATCTAAATTGTTAATTTAATATATTTTTAAAACAAATACCTCTCTTTCCTACTTATCTTATATTAAATATATAAATAATAAATTAATATTAAATGTTATCCTAATTTATTAAAAATATAACTTTTTAATTATTTAATATACAAAATTATATTTATTCAACAAGTCTAAAATGCGGGGTTTTGAAAAATATAACTTTTTATTTTTATTTTTTACCATACAAAGTTACATTTATATAACCCGTGTAATACACGAAGTTTTTAAAGATATAACTTTTTTTATCATTTGCTATGTAAAATTAGATTTATTCAACACGTATAATACAAGAGGTTTTTAAGGATATAATGTTTTTATTATTTGGTAGATTTTTCGACCCAACTATACATGAGTTTTTTAAAGATACGACGTTTTTAGTATTTAATATACAAAATTACATTTATTTAATATGTATAATATACATGGTTTTTAAAGATATAACTCTTTTTTATATCTATTCAACACGTGTAACATACGTGGTTTTTAAGGATGTATTTTTTTTTTATTATTTAGTAGATTTATTCAACCCGATTATACACGGCTTTTTTTAAGATACGACGTTTTTAGTATTTAGTATACAAAATTATATTTATTTAATCTGTGTAATACACATAATTTTTAAAGATATAACTTTTTTTATTATTTGATATATAAAATTACATTTATTTAACCCGTACAATATACAAGGTTCATAAAAATATAACTTTTTATTATTTAATATATAAAATTACATTTATTCAACCCGTGTAATACACGGGGTACTAACCTAGTAATAATAATAATAATAACATATGAATTGTAATTACAACAAATGCTTCTAAGATCTTATACGCACGTGTGCGGATACACACACCTGTGCAGAGTACTCGAAAATTCTCAGCGGTTCTAGGCACGACATTAGCAAAAAGCTGCAAATTAACGAATATCGTCCGTAATGCTGCATATATACTGAAGAAACAAACATACATACATAGTATGCAATAATAAAGTGACCTCGATTATCATTCTTTCAGGGCAAAGTCCATTGATGGATATATCCATAAACACACGAGGGTTGTCCTTGCTCCTCACATCTTGATCTAAGCCATACAATCAATGAACATTATTGTTATCATATATATATATATATATATATATATATATATATATATAGCATAAACTACATAAATGAATAAGATGTAAAGTATTATTATTATTATGCTGTAATCAATAGTAGAATGAACATGAGATTAAATCCAATTTTGTCAAATATCGATAGAACCCTAACCCTAGTAGTCGCAGGAGGGAATATGCATGTAAACTTTATGAACAATTTAAACATCCGATCGGTTGTGGATTACAACTTCCAACACAGAAATTCACGATCGAACGCGGTATTACAAAATAAGAGAGAGAGAGAGAGAAAGAGAGAAGATACCAACACCGGCACTGGCACCGATTACGCCAAACAGCGAAGTAGGAGTGCGAGACGACATTCTTCCTTCTCTTCTCTTCTCTGTTCTATTCCGTTTCCTTTCGTGTGTTTTTTTTGTATATGATGATGATGATCGATAATAATAAAAGAATGGGTAAATTACACTTTTCGTCCATTATGTTTGTATCACATTGCAATGGATAACCTTTAACTTTAATAATTACAGTTACAATCTTTTACTAGGAAAATCCGGTACATCTTTCGTCCTTTAGCATTAACAAGGTTAAAATTTTTAGTTAAATCTATTCACTTAAGGGCAGTTTAGTCTTTTTACTTAGTTATTTATTATATAAATAAAAGAAAATATGATCAAATATAATTACCATTTTCTATTTCTCTCTCACTCTCTCACACACTTTGAACACTCTCTCTCCTCTCTCTCTCTAAACAAACCAGCAGTCATCACATCAAACCCATCACCACCCACCAACAACCACCATCCCAGATCTAAAGTATGTCACCAACAATCCACCACTAGATCTGAAGATATCAAAGGAGACGGTGTAGGAGTTCATCAGCTTCATCACCAGAGAGGCATCTGACAACTGTCAGAGAGAGAAGCGAAAGACGATCAATGGTGACGATTTGATGCGGGCGATGACAAAGTTAGTTTTGAAGAGTATGTGGAGCCGTTGAAGGTTTATTTGGGGAAGTACAGGGAAATGGAAGGGGAGAGGACTACCACGGCAGGGATGCAAGGGTAGACTGCTGCTGATTTTCCGGTGGATATAACGTGACTGACTTTATTGGATGAAATAGTGTGTGCGTGATACTGAAACCGACCCACATAGAAATGATAACCTTGGGATCTGGTCAGTGGTCAATATTGGTGGATTATTACTTTTCCAATCCCCTTCATTTTGATGTAATTTCCTATTGGGGAACTTTTGTTTAATCACCTTTGTCCTTTTCTGTATATCTCCACAATAATTGGAATACTCTAAAGCACATTATTGTGTAGGGTAAATAACAAATACAAGTAAGAAGCTACTATGAAAGATAACAAGGCTTTTGTGGAGCAATGTTAATAGTATACTCTTTGGGGCATTTCATCAAACACATGGTGTGCTTAACCTTATGAACATATTTTCTTGTTCCTACTTGTCTTTCTCTCACACAGACAACTTCATTCTGCAATTACTTATAACTATAATCACCGGAATTGATTAACTGAATGTCGATTCGGGAATAGAGATGTGAGAGAGAAAATAAAGTTATGGGTTTCTCTTTATTTCTGTTCTGCATTTACTTCCGGTATTAAAGTGGTGGATGTTGGTGGGTTTGATGGTGATGACCTGGTTTGTTTAGAGAGAGAGAGTTCAAAATGTGTGAGAGAGTGAGAGTGAAAAGAGAAAAGGGGTAATTATATTTGATCTTATTTTCTTTTATTTATATTATAAATAATAACTAAGTAAAAAGACTAAACTACCCTTAAGTGAATAGATTTAACTGAAAATTTTAACCATGTTAGTGCTAAAGGACGAAAGATGTACTGAATTTTCCTAATAAAGGATTGTAACTGTAATTATTGAAGTTAAAAGTTATCCATTGTAATGTGATACAAATATAAAGGACGGAAATTGTAACTTACCCTAAAAGAATACAAATAAATAGATGATACGGTTTATATTTATGGGACCCCTTGTTTGTTTATTTACATATATTATGAATACTCAAGTGTTCAGATATTTAAATTGTATTAAACACAACTGTATATATAATCTTTAAAATGTATAATGCATAATGAATAAAGTATATTAATCCTTTTATCCAGGGTCGTCTTCGAAAATCCATGAACAATTTTTGGCCTTGTGCGAGTAGAAGAAAACGCGCATCTATAATATAAAGTCAATAACCCAGATTTAAAAAGAGAAGATCAATATTTAATTGAATACATAATAGAAAACATAAGAATAAATGAAAAAAATGACCGCAAAAATATAACTTTTTTAAAAAAGTATATTAATATATATATAAAGTTAGAAATATATACAAACTAGTGGGATCAAATATGCACGTTGCGTGGGGGAAAAACTTTGTTTGTTTTGATGCACTCGTTAAGACAAACGAAATAAAAAATCCAAAAATTTAAACGTGTTACGTGTTCGCTTTATTAGTTGTTGTAAAATAAAGGGAAAAAACCATTTAAAAATTTATTTAGTTGTATTTAATTTAAATAATAAAAGATTTCAGTTTCTAACTGAAAATGAAAATCTAGATTTGAAACGGGGAGAAAACGCAAATACAGTAAGAAAACGAAAAAAAAAAACAGTAAAAAAACAAGAAAAACAAAAATATTAGGTGGGAAAGAAAAGGAAATAAAATAGACTGATATGCCTTTTGCAAGAATCAAACTTGAGAAAATTGATCAACTCTTTTAAGTGAACCAGAAAAACCACCAGAGCAAGCTTCCGATTGTTAAAAAACTTGAAACATAATGTTTATATACACACTTAATCTATAATAAAAAAACAAATTTGGCCTCCCGGAGGGACTAGCCCTGAGCGGTGGCCCACCCGCCCCCTCCGAGCCGGCCCTGCTTTTATCACTCCAACAAAGGTTAGGCATCACTAACACATCAAATAGTGGTGGATTCTTCACCCAACTTCATATAAAAAAAATAACGAGTCTTGTAATAATCTTATTTAGATAAGATTTTAGGATGTACCGTCATACAACAATTGCCAATGACAACTTCCTCGTATTTTATCATAGGGTACTTCTTAGCAACATCCCAACAACACTATTAAAAATAGCAATTTAGCATAATTAAACATAATAAGATCAATACGGATCTATAGCATCTCAAAATAATAAATTAAAACCTTTAAAAATAAACCATTAGTATTTTGCATGATGTTAGCTTTGTGTTTAGCTAATACTCTATCTCTACCCTTAGCTTTAGCATAGTGAAAAGCATATTCAGCGACCCATACCCCCGATCATTGGAAGTAGGGGTGCAAACGAGCCAAGCCGAGCTCGAGCTTGACCAGGCTCGAGCTCGATTAACTTATGAGAGCTCGGCTCGATTCAAGCTTGGTTTTCAAGGCTCGAGCTCGGCTCGTTTGTATTTTCTCAAGCTCGAGCTCGGCTCGGGTTCGGCTCGTTTATTATCTATTAATTAATATATTAAATAAAAATAATATAAATAATAGACTTTTTAGGCTCGCGAGCTCGATAAGTGAAACTCGGGCTCGGGCTCGTTTACTAAATAAGCTTATTTTTAGGTTCGAGGTGGACTTGTAAACAAGTTTGAATAAGCTCGGCTCGACTCGGCTCGTTTAAACTAAGGCTCGATAAGGCTCGACGAGCCTAACGAGCTTCACATGCAAGGCTCGAGCTCGGGCTCGATAAACAAACGAGCTTTATTTTAGGCTCAAGCTCGGCTCGGGCTCGATAAGGCTCGGCTCTTTTCGAGCTTTTTCTCGAGCCGATCTCGAGTAGCTCGCGAGCCGCTCGGCTCGTTTGCACCCCTAATTGGAAGGATAAGACTATTTTTTCTGGATAACTCGGATGTATTGTCCTTCCAATATAAAAGTGTAACAAAGCCAATGAGTAGATATGTACAGTTATATTTTTGAATATAAAAGTGCTGCGACAGGTTCTACTTTACAGGTTATCCTCGCGCTTCCTCTTTCTGTTGGAAACTGAGTTTCTTTGTTTGCAAAAAAATATAGATTATCACAATAATATTTACAAACTGGGAGTTATCATCAACAAATTGTTTTCAATAAATATTAATGATTCAAAAGTTTTACAACTCGATCGACTCTACAAACTCACCCTCAGCTGATCACACAAACAGATAAGTTCATACAAGAGAAAATGTGATGGTGTGTGATGTGTGATAAATAAATCACTAACATGATTGATCTATTTATACACAAGTACGAAAGCTTTGTTCCGAGATCAGCTGACATCACCCTGATAGTGACATCTAACATTCCTAACATAAAAGATTCTCGGATATTTGCAAACATCTTAGCAATATTATCATATGTTCTAAACTATACCAAACCTTGTTGAAATAAAGTACTGTTACATTGAATAAACATTGTCTAAGCTATCTGCTGATAAAGTTGTCCAAACATCTGTTTGGCCTAACAGATGTTTGGTCTTCTTCATAGGACCTTTGCTTAATCAGAGCTTTGGGTTTTCAACAGATGTTTGCCTTCAATAGTTGTTGTACTCTTGAACAGCGGTTCCAAGTCTTCATCAGATGTTAGCCAAGCTCTTGAACAGATGTTCTGAATAGGTGTTCAAGATTCATTATCTTTAGGGAGAGTTCGATTCAATCTGTTGCTTATTTCTTGATAAGTGGATCATGTTATGGCTTTTGAATATCATCTGTTTAATTGTAGGTCCAAGAATCCCCCCCTAGAATAGATGATGCCATAACAGATTTTTATTGAATCAATTTTTATTTATCTTCTTCAACATACCCTTGACTTGAGCTTTGAGGCTTTTCTCAAATCTTTCAGATAATGAATCATCAGCATCCCTTTCGAGTGGAAGATCCAGTAGATCTTCAATTTTAAAGCTCATGATGTTGTTCATTGAAGTCTTTTGCACTTCCTCATTAGCTCTGACCAGAGTCAATTCATGGCTGGCTTTATCAGCAGACCACTTTTGAATTTTTGAAGCAATGGGGTTTGCTGGGAGTGATGTTATTGGAAGAGTTGAAGGGAGTTGCATTCCCTTAACTTTTCCTAAAGGATCAGCCTGATCAGGAAGTTCATAATCAATCATGTTTTTTATTGCTTCTTTCAAGATATCTTCTTCAAATTTTGTGCATCCTTTCCAGACATGTCCTTCTGTCTTTTAAGCTGGCTTCTCACCATTGAAGAAGCTTGACTTGCAGATGTAAGATTAGATTTGATGGCCTTTTATTTGATAGGTAAGTCTTCAAAGTTTGGCTTTCTTGGGACGGACGGATCTCTGGCTCTTAAAGCTTCAAGCTGTTTGTAAGTAGCCCTGATTATTGGCTCATCCCATTTTGCCATTGATCTCATAGTGCCATATTTGGCAGCTACCATCTCTTCCTTCATTCTGGTTAGCTCTTGTGCTTTTATGCTAACAAGTTTTTTTTTACCTGCAGCCCAGTTGGGAAGAGTGGGCCTGATAGTTGGATTGAGTTTCATCAGCTCTATTCTGGCTATTTCTTCAAGCAGAGCCTCAATTGACCATCTAGTGAATTGAGCTTTTGAAGCTCTGTATGGCTTATTCTTCTTGATGAAATCCAGATAATCTTCTCTTAAATCCTTTGAGATTAGGGTTGCTAACTGGTTCATGAGATGCCTTTTGCCTTTTGAGTTCATCATTGGATTATTTATTTATTTCCTAAATAACATATGTGCGGTTAAGTAGTTGAATAATAAGAATACTCAAAAGTAAAATAAGTTAAAAACTAAAAGGAGATGAACCTTTATCTATATTATATTATAATATATATTAAATGCAAAAGAATAAAAAAATAACTTTACATGATTTTTAAGACGTTAATTAGTTACAACTTCTAAAACATATAACAAAAGTCTTTAAAATATATTCTTCACTTTTAAACCAACTTTCACCCACGATTTTTAAACGTTATAACTTTTTCTACGTTAATATTTAAGAAAAATATATACCATAAAAAGCGATCATTTTAATTCTATTTAATTTAACTATAGTATTTCTATTTTTTAATTAAAAAAAATCATGTAACTACCAGTTTCTGTCTTCTTTGCCATATCAGCGGATACCCCTCTAGTTAAATATATATTGACCATTTAAGAGATAAGTTCGTGAAACCATTAGCAACAACTTTACCTATGATTCTTTAATTTTGGAATAATCGAAATACAATTATTCTTTTAGGGGTGGGTTCATTGGGGAACTACAAAAAGATAGCTAATTAAGGAACTAGGAAACATTGGTAAAACATGTAACCAAACTTATAAAAAATATTCACTTTTACATGTAAAAATCTTGTTTTTACCTAATTTTCTTCGGATTAATAGTAGAAGCCGTTTTAATAAGCAAAAATTTTAAAAATAGAGAAAATAAAAAAGTTTTAAAAACAACTAAAAGAGTTCCAAAAGATATTTTTTTTTATTTTTTTTGTTTGAATGACATGTGTTTATATGCAAAATCTAAAAAAAAGAACAATTTAAAAATGAATTTTGAATGTAAAAATGAGATTTTTAAAGGGTTTTTACATGTAAAACTAAAGTTTTATGATTATTCACTATCTTGTGGTTCCCAGTGACCATCATCCTTGTTCTACCATACATATTAAAGATCTTATCTTTTGTTCATATATAGTTCTAACTAGATGTGCATCCCGCCGCGATGCGACAGCATCTTAAAATTAACAAAACGTTGAATCAAGCCGGCATTGCCGTCTCTACTTTTATTTAGTTCAAGATCTTAGAATCCATTAACCATTTAACGAAATGTTGAATCGAGATCCTTTATGTACACACATTCTTATGGATAACTATTTGTGCCATAAGGTTCTATCCAGGAGCTAGAAAACGTGGTGCTTTTCACAGGAAACATGCCAAATGACATCTAACATTATTTTGTCAAACCTTTAACCTTCAAATTAATTGTCCAAGGAACATAAATCTCACCAATTTAACCAAATAAAACTTTGAATCTTTCAACTTCGTATATGAACTCATTATATCAAATACAAATTTAAAAGCAAACAAAAAGATTAGCATACTTTTTGTACAATTATCATTAGAACACCTCACTTGAGCTACGATTTTCTTTCCGCAACCTAACCATGTCCATTTGTAGACCAATGGAGAACACACCAACCAATCTTCATTCTGCATGTATCTCGAATGAACTAAAACATGATAAATGACAAATTAGCATGAATCACATAAAACAAACAACAAATTTTTCTGTAAACAACTTACCATGGCCCAAGGAAACCTATAAGTCATAGTAAATAAAGACCAGTTATCAAGATTCAAGAACATAGACACAAACCGTAGTGAAGACTTCATAAAACTTGAAACTGGCTATTTACCTTTAATATTAAAAAAACATTTACAAAATTTGCAGTTATGCAAAAGAATAATATTCATGAACCATCGTTTTCTTTTAAAAAAAACTTTATAGTCAATACAAACTAACAATTTTGAATAAATGAATTACTTGTTCAAACCAATTGAAACCACCAATCCGATCGAACCAGATAAAACCCCTAATTCGGATCATAAAATTATTAAGGTCATAACCACAAAAAAAGACCTTAAGAGAACAACTAACATGTCCAATTTCTGTTTTTTGTTGTTGGATGTTAAAGGCTTCTCCTCGCCACCATGCTTTGTTCATATTGGCATCCATCATAGGGGAACAGCCCTGCAATAAATTTATTAAAGATCAGAACATCTAGGTTTATTCAACATAAAACATATGCACAAACATCATTCTATTCTATATGAATTTATATATCGCATAAAAAAAGTGACCACAAATTTAAAGGTGAATCTTCATTGAGCATTAAATTGAACACCAATTTCAAGCCTAGACCTGACTTACCTTGCTACCGTCCCGCACCTCAGATCTCCAAAATCATCTAGTACCTCCTTCAATTGGCAAAGTCACATTATCGAGTATAAGTACAAACTAAAAGTAAATTTAACCAACTGTAACTATTTGTTTATTGCACAAAAGATTCAAACTATTGATACACATGATTCAACAACTAAACCCTAAAACCTTAAAACCCACTCTCCAAATTCAATTTCTTAGTCAGATCAAACACGGTTTAACACAAACAGACATATAATCATCAAAACAAATTAACACATGGCCAAATGGAGGTACGATAGCAAACCAAAATCGAAAACTATACTGACATTTAACACATTACAGAGAAAAAAGCACAAACTAAAGAATCCTAACTGGATCTTTGTACTGATTTGAAATAACGCTTAAAAAATGGAAAACAACAAACCCTAACTGATCCAAAATAAAACTCACCGGAGGTCGCAGATGAAACGGAGAGACGGCCAAAGTATAAACGTGGAGCCTTCACTACAAAGCAAATGAATTACCACCAATAATTTTCTCTTCAACGTTGTTGTAGAGATCTCCGGCGGCGTAGCCATAGCCTTAGCCGATGAAGCCGCCGACAAGAAACCGGGTAGTAACATGTCACGGCCCCCGACCCAGTTACCTGGTCCGGAAGTTGTGGAACAGAAACCTGTGGTATTGGTGGTTGATTTGGCAGCGGAAATTTTAACAGGATCGTTTAAATTGAAAACACTGGATTATTTTATTATAAGTTTTGGGACAAACCCCGTATTTTACAATAATGGAATTTCACTGGGAAATCCCCTGATTACAAAAACATGTTTATTTATTTACTGAGCCACTTCATTCAAGCTGGAGTGCTACGCGACACTTTTTCTTGTTCATAGTAAATCACCTGAAACATGTTTAAAAAGATTTTATCAACAGGGAAATACTAGCGAGTCACTCAATTTGTACAAAACGACACATTGTTATAATTTACAGTATTAAGAGTTTTTACATTTGCCCCTATCTTATAATTATCTGGTCCAGTTGTCACTCGACCGGATCTATGACTGTGGACATATCACTAATTAGGCTCGCCCACCTAAGAGTGATAAATCAGTATTAATGTGCACAATAGCCCCACTTACTGCTAGTAATTACAGATTTGTAAAGACTTAATCATTGTAATTATAACTGGAAAACATTTAGGTTTTTACAAAGTAATTTTGATAAAAACAGAATGACTCACATTGCAAGTTTAAACAGACAGAGTCTGCCTACTGATCAAGCCTGGTAACCTAGTTAAATAATGCAAACGAAACTAGGTTAGTAACTTAATACAACATTTATGACAATTTCACGAGATCGAAACCCTCACGACGAATGACAAAGTATAGCCCGTATTCAGGCAGCACTTAAACATCCATCGGATCGGTTTTAATCGATCGGACATTGCATCTTAGCAGTGATCGAGTTATTACCCTGTTGTCGCAGCAGAGGTTCAGGATTTTGATTGTTTTTGAAAGAAACAGTGTATAACTAAACGTACGTAGCTCAATTTTTCGTCGTAACACACATTCCATGCAAGTGCCAAACCCCTGATATATATACTGAAATTTGACCTCCCCCGCGTGTCGCGCCAGGTCCCCTAGACCCTGGCGCGTGTCGCGACAGCGACCCACCTAGGCTAGGGGTGCCTGGTGTCCGGGGTAGCCTTGCTGAGGTGTTAAAACTCGAAAATTCGTTTTATTTTTCGTTTTATGTGGATAATCATCAATTAAAGGATACCCCCTTGAGTTTTAGGGCCTGATCCTAGTTTTGCCTGTTTTAAGATTTATGGGTGGCGCCATACCATTTGGGGGTCTCAATTATGGTTTCCTAATCTGCATTATTAAAATAAGAAATAACAATTTTGGCAAGGGTTGTTACATAACCATTACCCATTGTGTAACACCTCGAAAATTCACGTCCTATAATGAGTTGACACGTGTCATATGTTTGAACGTGTGAAAGAATGTTATAGGAGGATTAAAGTTGACAATCATGGAAAGTATGTGAATATACGAGTTCTAAATGTCAACAGTGAATAAATACATTGTACATTAACCCTACATGATGCTCATACCTTCAAACGAATAAATCATGGATCATACGAAGCTAATTGTGAATGAAAGTGAGAGATTACAAACTACAGGGGTTAAATGTGTCAACATGTTTAAGTTATACCTCTGAGTGACCTTTTGACAAACCCGAAGCTTTATAACGGTTAATTATGCTCACTAGAAAGCACGATATAAATTTCATAAAGTTTCGTTATCGTATGAGAAAGTTATGATCAAATTCGTATACAAGGGGTTAAAGCGTCAACGTTGAAGTTTATGACTTTTCGGGTAACAATAAAGTTAATCGAGGACTAAACAAAGTGGGTAAATGTCTTAAAGCCCTTATAAGGCAATTTGGAGGGTTCAAAGTGCAATAAATAAAGTCGTAGCAAAGTTTCCAAGAGCCAAGGACCAAAGCGTAAAAATCAAAAATTTAAGATTTGATCAGATGGGGCGTTGCGCCACGCGAGGCCCTGGGGGGGGGGGGCTATGCGTGCCGCGAGGGGCCTTCTGCTCCGAATTCTTTGGGTTCTTGGCTGCCATGGCCATTTTAACCGATTTATAATCGATTTTCCACATCTTGCACGACCCCTAGGCAACCCCTAGACACTTAGGGACATCTGGAAGTGATCCATGGCCATTGTAGACTTGTGTGTCAACAATCTATGAGTTCTTGAGCACTATAAAAGGCCACAAGGTTGCAACCAATTGTTCACACCTTCCTTCAGCATTTCTGATCATTTCTGGAGCTCCAAAGCAGGCTCAAGTGATCACTAATCGTGCATAGGACCTCAGTAAGTATGCTTAACCTTTCTTAGTTAAGTTTTTGCTTAGTTTTAGCTTAAAAGTCAAACCGTCGTAATTAACGGTTGACTTAGCGATTAATCACTAATGGTCCAGTGATTAGTCGAATTGAAAGTAGTTATAAGTTGGTAATTATGTGGGCATTAAACCCTTAAAAGGGCACCCTCTGATTCCCACTCTAACCAGACCATTTGTCGGGTCAAACTTGTTATTAAAAAGTCAACAGAATGCTTAATTTCCAATTTATGCATAATTAGCAATGTAGAACACATACAAGCTGTTTGATCATTAATATAACTTGGTAATTAGTGTAAGAACATGTCTAAACATGTTCAACCCGACAATTTTCTGTTTAGACCCGGTTCGGAACCGAAAGTCGCAAAGCTTTGACTTTTGCTTTGACTTCAGTTCTGACCCGTTTTGGTATGTTTTAGAGATGCCTTAGAGCTTTAATTGGACTAGGTTACATGCTAGTATAACCCTCTGTGATTATACACCTTGGTTCATTAGTTATCAAATTAATATGCATGATTCCGTTAATTGCTCATATGTTGACCATTATGCCCTTTTCACCTTAAAACATGATTTTTGAAAATGTAAAAGTGTAGAAACCTTAGTTACTGATATATAAACTTGCACCCAAAATTTGACATCAGTTTGAGGTGTAGATTGAGAGTTATGCTTATTAGCGTAATTAGAAAGTTTCTTTAGCGATTAAACGACATAATTAGCGTATAGCCTAATTAAACCTACTTTTTGATATCAAACTTATTACCCACTGATGTAATATATTATTTTGGGATTTTTGAAGATTTTTAATTAATTTTAGGCTGAGCATAACTTATAGTCATAGGCTTAATCCGGTAATTGTCGGTTTTACATATCTTTTTGACTCCAAACCTTTTGCTACTGATTATATATGATAAATAAATTATTTTAAACCTTCTGGAATAATAAAAATATCAGTTTTCCATATAGAACCCGGAAACGGCTCCTAATCGTCTTATTAAGCGTTTTTAACGCATAGTATGTACTAAAACTATTTTAAACATACAAGGGTTGATACCTACTGATATTTTAGGTAAATTATAATATTTTAACAGTAAGCAAAGGTTGTTAAACTCAGAATTCAGTTTTGAGCTTTTCGACTTACGTGAAATTACCAAAATGCCCCTACGGTGCATAGGTTGGTTATAATTGATAAATTTCACATATATACTTTACCCTACTATTATAACTTAGTAAACTAAGTATTTTTGCTGATTATATCAGACCTGTAACTCAGGTTAATACTTAAACTCTTTTATAACCTTGTAAATGACCAAACTACCCTTACGGGGCATAGTTTGTGTTTAAATTCGTTTCGGGCATAATAAAAGATATCTTACTGATGTCACAACATATTTGAGGCATATTAACTTAGGAAACCTGTATATGGCTCTAATAATTACCCGTTACGCTTCTTGCGCGTTCGGTTCGGTTTATGTAACTAGTTTGCATAAATTAGCCGAAACGGGTCAAACCTTATCGGTTTTATCTCAAAATCCAGAATGTGTATGAAATACCCATATTAAGCAAGTCTTCAAACTTGTCGGGTCTAAATCACATTCTATCCGGTCTTCGCTTAATCGTGTGTACGAACCGTATCTTTGAAACTAACCGGTCTAAGCTTAAGCTTAACTAAAGACCCGTTAGGATTCTAATAGGTTATTATAAACCTTCGTTCCAGATTAGGAGGACCGGTAAAAGCTACTTGCATTTGCTTATTGTGATTATTACTTTGCTCAGGTAAATACTTTTAACTTATTTTCCCTATACGGGCTTGGGGTACGGTATATAAAATACCGCTTGGTCGGGCATTAAATCTTCCATCGTATGGTGGTTAATTGATATTTGATCGGCCCGTTTAAATTGTTTTGTTTACTTAAAGCCTTTGGGGGGTTAATGACCATGTCCCGGATATCCTTGGCATCATTTTACGAAATTGCCACGACCTAAGCGCGGAGTGTAGGCGTACACTCGTCAGTGCATAAATGAATTATGTGGTGTGTCTATTGATCTTTAACCCGGCACGATCCGGGCTACTGAACGCATAAGGAACATGTAATTCTTTTACAAGTTTATATATTTAAATAATTATCCCAAGTTATAAAATGTTTATGCCACGTGCATCCAAATCAATTTTTAATCATTTTTTAAAATGAGTCAGTTGATTGTATTTACCAGTGTAAACTGACGTATTTTCCCAAAAAGATTAAATGCAGGTACTAAGCGTAATAGGCTGGATTCTCTCCTTAGCATCAATAAAGAGTCTCGCAAGCTTAAGATGCCTATCGTCTGTTGAACTACTATTTCCTATTTATTTTTTATCCGTCTGTGGATTCTTTCAACTGTTTGTGATACACGATATTACAATTATATTCAGTTGAAATATAACTTTCATTTGCTTCCGCTGTGCATCTTAAATATTGTGTTGTTTGACTATTATGTTGCCAACCACGTCACGATACTCCCCCACCGGGCCCACCGGTGACACGTGGAAAACGGGGTGTGACACATTGTGTTCATAAAACTCATCCGGCTAGAAACCACCATCCATCGCCGCTAGCGGCCGGAATTTGTTCAGATCCTTTTCTCCCCTGAGTCTCTTTTTGTGTGTGCGAGTAAAGTGAAAAGAGTGATGGTTCAGAGGGTTTTCATATGAGGGAGTGCTAAAGGCATGACCCATGTATAACATGACCCACACACGAAGCTGGTACAACACTTTGAGGAGCATGTACAACATCAATTGTAACAAAATGTTGCAAATTATATAATTATATAATTCACAAATTCTTTTTAGAATTTTAACTGAGAAAATTGAATTTTGGATCTTGTATAACATAACAATTACGTACGAAACATACGTGAAAATTAGAGAAGGATAAGTGTCATTGACATGAAGCTGGTACTCTGGTTATTTTTCAAGTGAATAACTTCCCCCTTTGATTTTCAAACGGCTATAACTTTTTCATACGTTAATATTTTCCAAAAAAAAAAAACGTTGTATTAACGAGCATTTCATTCTCTTTAATTTGAGCAGCATATATATTGCTATAGTTTTCTTGAAAAATTTACAGGATTTTGAATACCCATTAGTACATTACCTGATTTTGAATACCCAACACATGACTATGTGATTTTAAATACCCATTACGTAATTACACATTCAACATAAATCATTACGTTATTACACATTTAATATAAATTCATTACGTGATTACACATTCAATAATAAAAACTTGATTGTTTACGTTTTATTACGTGATTAAATCTCTAATATACGACATTATGCGGTTATTATAGGTTGATTTTGGCTATGTTTTGTATATATTTGGTTATTATAGGTTGATTTTGGCTAATGTTTTGTATATAATGTATCCTTAATACGTGATTAGACCTGAAATAATAGCAATTCCATATAAAATATTATGTATTACATGTTTTTATTTTTATGTAATTACGCAATCACTCAATTTGGTTTCATAAAAAATACTATAATGAAATCACGTAAACATGAAATGGGTATTCAAAAACACGTAGTCACGAACAATACATAGTCAACTATTGTAACGTAATTACGTAATCACTTAGTGAGGTTTCACATACTATAATGAAATCATGTAATCACATAATGGGTATTCAAAATCACGTAGTCATGTGCTGGGTATTCAAAATCACGTAATCACGTAATAGGTATTCAAAATTATGTAAAATTTTTAAGAAAAGTATAGCAATAGGCTCTCAAATTAAAGAGAATTAAATGTTCGTTAATACGGTGCAATTTTTTTTTAAATATTAACGTATGAAAAAGTTACAGTCGTTTGAAAATCAAGGGAAGGAAGAGTTTAAGTGAGAAGGGACAAGAATACCCTTTATCTATTTGTTTTTTCAATTGTTTAAACCTCATATTTACGAAATTACCATCACCTAGTTTTAAGACATTAATCTTGGGAGATAAATGACTCACATTGTGTCCTATACTTCGTACAAGAGAGCCCTCTTATACGTGATCGGCTGGCGAGAAATTTGATCCTCTTTTTATTTTCTATTCCTGTTCATGTCTTATTGTCGAAGAAACTTTAACTTTAAACCTTTTTAGAAAATAATATATCATTTCTACCATTCAATTACTTTAGCCTATTCTTTAAGACAAGGAGATGGTGGTAAATGGGTATCAAACACAGGGAGTTTGTGGAAAATACGTTTATAAAGTAGTTTGTAAATTACTAAAGATAAAATTAAAATGTAGAAAAGTAATCTCAAAGTTTGGTTTGTTTGGTTTTTATAATTAAAACTAAATTGAAAATACTAAGAAGTTTGTAGACGATTAAGAGAAAGAGTGTCCTCCCGGGTTTCAGGTTTTACGCGACAACAAATGCTACTGTTCAACTGGAAACAACCACATAGACATGGCTCATGTGTGTGCAATTGTTTGTGATAAAAGAGGACTAAGTACTCGGATTCATAAACTGCGAGGTTGTCACCCGATGATCTATTAACATAGCCAACCCAAATCCCTCCCACTATATCTTGATTGCCAACGACACCAAGAACGTATGGTTAAAAATAAAGATTTAACAATATCAACAAATTACAAACAATCACACAAACACCATAATAATACTAAACCTAAGATGATTAGATTACTATTCCAGAAATACAAGAACATCAACATAAGTGTCACAAAGAAACCTTACATCCGGGAAGAACACAAAGAAAATTAGCCACTCATCGTTCGATTGATCATACAAGCATCAAATCTGTAATCCATTAACGAGAAAGCTTCAATCTCCCCTTAGAAATCACCCAATCTATTGTTCTTAACCATAAAAATCGCCCACAAACAATTTTGGTTCGAAAACAATGTGAAAGATAATGAAAAGTCACTCCAAAAGTTGATTATAAAGCTAAAAAAAAAATCTACGTCTGCCTCCACCGTAAGCTACGAGCAAGCTTCTGTATCATGGTGCACAGTTTTGGGTCAGGGTCTACCGTATCCTACGGTGGCTACCGTAGGCTACGGTAGGCTTCAGTTAAGCAATTTCGTTTTCTTCATAACTTTATCATTTCAACTCCGTTTTCTTTGCCGTTTTCGCCCACGTTTTTTTAATTTCAACCTCTATCATGTTATCTTCTTAATTCTTCAAATTTAATAAATTATTTTCTCCATTTATGTTGCGTATTCCTTCGCATACCCTTTTTCCTTCCATTTTAAGCTCCCATTTGTTCCATGCTTCTTATTTGCACCTCCTTTGCTCTTTTAACCTGCAATCATCAAATTCGTCGTAGTCATCTAGATTCACCAATTTAAACATCAAACATATCAATTTCTTTCTTATTTAATCAACTTAAAGATCTTCCTACGGTTCACCCGTCAGTTGTAACACCTAAAAAATAACAAATTATATGATTAGTAATTGTACATTTATATATATGATTATATAATACCCTTGAATAAAACTAAAAGTATAATAACGAGGAACAATTAGCCTTGTTAGTAATGTGTTTTGGGTTAATTAAAAACAATGAATGGTGGGTTCTATAACCAAATCGAAACATGAAGGACTAAAGTGGGGCAATTGGAAACTTTATTGAATTAAAAGAAGATGAAAACAAAACACACACGTATGTGTGTGTGTGCGACCAACCTTACAGAGATAGAGGGAAAGGGGGAACCAAATTCCTAAAACCTAATTCATCTTCTCCTATCATATTGAACTTGAATTGAGATCAAATCGAATGCATGAGCTTACATTATTGATCAGCCAAGCTAGAAAATCATAAGGTATGTTGAAATTTTGAGTTTAGTGAAGTAGAGAATGTAGATGAACACCATGATTTGCAATTCTTGAATGGATTGTAGAATTTATGGTGTAATAAATAGTGTGTACATGCTTAGAGACTAGACCTTTTATGAAATTGTGAAACAAGTGCTATGAATCAAGTGTTTGGATTATTAGTCATTATTGGATGTTAATTTGATCATATTGAGCATATTGATTTGATGAAATAAGAATCTATGGTTAAAGGATGTTTACTTGAATAAATAGAAGTAGCATAAAAGTCATGCCCATAAGGTATTTGACAAAATGCTTGAAAATTTGATGTTGATAATGTATGGAAAATATATGAAGAGAACCTTGTGATTGATTGTTGGCAAGTTTACATGCCATAGGCTTAAACTATGAGTTCCTAATAATAATTGGGTTGCACTATTTAGGCAACTCGAGTGGAGCTTCGGAAGGTCAATTCGGGGCGGATACGCGCTTAAAAGGAAAGTTTTAAGGTACGTGGCTTTATGCTTCGTAGTATTTCATTAAATAATTTTTGTTATTGATGTATGTTGAATGAGGAAGTAACACTCATGAAGTTTGGTTTGTTCATAAGTGATGGATTTCACACGAATAACCAAACGAGACAAAAATAAAGAATAATGATATGTTTGGTTTGTTCATAAGTGATGGATTTCACACGAACAACCAAACGGGACAAAAATAAAGAATAATGATAAGTTTGGTTGTTCATAAGGGGTCAAAAATAAAGAATACTGAAAAGTTTGGATCGTTCATAAGTGATGGATTTCACACGAACAACCAAACGGATCGATAGCGTAAACCGAGTAACGGGAACGCGGATTATAAGATGGTGAACCCAAGGAATGGGTCAAAATATGGAGGATTTGAATTTCTCAAGGTAAATAAAAGTAAATTTAAGTTTGGCCAAAGTTAGCCAAAAGGTTCAAACTAGTGCGGATGCAAACCGGGTAACGGGAGCGTAAAACGCAAGTTTAGTAAGCCCGGGCAAGGGGTAAAGTTGTAAGGAATTAATCCTTACCATAAGGTGTGGATTTTATAACTTAAATGCTTAAAGAGGAGAAACGGGTCGAATAATTATACGCATAAACCGGGTAACGGTGACGTGTTTCGTAAAAGCTAAGAATCCGGGTTAAGGATTTTGAGTAAATTACATAGATAAATATTTTACAGTCAATTAGAAACAAGTTTCAAGAAAAAACGAATGTGTATCTAAGAAGTTACAGAGTTTTTACATGAAAAGGGCAAAACTGGAAAAAAACTGCAGCACCACTTTGACGTAACCTACGGCTGTCTGCCGTAGGCTACGACAGAAACCTGGTGTTGTGTTGTGATGTTTGGCCGTAAGCTACGGCAGCCCAGCCTTAGCTTACGGCGGGCTAGTTTGGCAAAATTTTTATTTTGATGTTTTGGGCAATTGAGTTTATTTAGATACTTTATAAACTCCATATAACTAATGTATTTGATGATTTATGAAATCTAGGTGTATTTCTAAAGTCTTGGATGCATGATCAAGCCTCGTGAGGAACCGAACACAAACTAAGAACAAACTTCTGCGTTTTGTCTAGTTGTTTATGAAACCGAACATCGCTAACATGTGATATTTTGAATATTGATGAAATTTTAACTAGCGTACAATGGCGTATAGTCCTGTATTTGCATTTTGAATATATAATTGCAAATCTTTTATAAAATTTTTAGTTAACTAAGACCGGGTCTTACATCAGTAAGCCGTTATTAGTATAGATAAATTCTTTATGGATATCAAGGAGTGGATGTAACGTGAGTATGTTAACATATGTCCGGATCACTATCAACCTTTGTGTTTCTGTGTTTGATTTCTCGTTACAGTCAACCAAGTTTACGAAAAGAAATATATTTCAACAATAAAATGTATTACAAACATTGGTTATTGAATTTAAAATAATCTATGCAAGTCCCCCTATAGGTCTTTACCCTGATGATTTAGTGACAATCACATTCCCATGGTTTAATGTACTTCTCATAAGTAACGAGTCCTAGCTCATTCCCATGGTCGATAGATATGTTGGGATTGGGTACGTAACGAGTCACTTATTAGGAAATAAACATGCGTTCTAAATCTATCTAGGTAACCTCTGAATTGCAAAACGACATGAAGCTGCTGACTCGTATGTTACCGATATTGTAATTGTAGTTAGCGAAACATTTGGTTTTTACAACTATTAATCGGTATGCCGGTTATTAAAATATCGTTTTATAGATTCATTTTGATGATTCTATTCCGACTGCTTGTCACATTCATCTTAAGGTATAGAGATTTCTCACATTTACTTTTACAATTAACAGAAATCATATTCCTATTTTGTGAAAAAAACCCTTATATTTTCAACATTTTTTCCAACATATGTTCAGTTAACGGATCATAAGTTCATAACACTTTCTGTTAAAGGATCATATGTTCATAACACTTGTCAATTTAACAATTATGCATATTTAGTAGTGTAGACAAATAAAAGCTCACAAGAATACAAGAGATACATGTTAGTTTTTGTCGACTTCATACATATTAATATTCCATCAAGAATCCTTAACATAACCAAATAATACACTAACAAACGAATAAATTATTTTTTTTTTGAAAAAGAAAAGAACAAATTAAATTTTAAAACAAATATAGTCATAGGCAGATTTCCCCTACGGATCAAACCCTAATGGGAATATATACCTATATATATATTATAGATGTTAATAGGAAAGAATCCTTGATCAATATTCAGGAAGCCTTTTCATGAACTCGACTATTGAACCAGGTGACAATGAATTAGTGGTCTTGTTTGGAGATGATGATACGACATCAGACAACTTCAAGAAACTACTAGGCGAGAAGAAGTAATCACTACTATTAGGCAATGGATTCAAAGGCTTATTAAACATCTCATGTGATACACCATAACCTTCTTCTAGTGTTTTGTTTTTCTTTTGTTGTTCTTGATGTTTGGATCCCGATTTACCTGTGAGCTTCTGCACAAGAGCCATGAAATCATGAGGTTTCGTGTGGATTACTTTTGGAGAACGCATGTAGATTATTATCGGCTTTCTGGTCATCTGCGGCTGCTGTTGGTGGTGTTTGTGGATGGTGTGAGATTCTTGTTTGAGTTTTAATGGTGTTGGTCGTGGACCATTAATCGCGACTCCACTTTTCGTCTGTTGTATGTGATCACCATTAAGAAACCTTGTATGGCTCATCTTTCCACCAAATTTACAAACGTGTGATCTTGGTGATTGAATAAAAGAAGGTTGAAGTAGACAGGATTGGAAGAGGGTATAATGCTATTTATACTTGTATATACAAGACTTGAAGAAGGAAGCCGACTTTTGTTGACATTTTTTATCATATAATTATTGTTTTTTGCAAAAAAAAAAAAAAAAAAAAAAAAAAAAAAGAGAAAACAGACGTGTTGGGTACCGTCTATTGCTAATGTCATGTCTCATAAAAGTAAACTATGGCAATGGTATGCCGGCCATATAAAAAGTTATTGCCGATTTGAAAATTTGAGTTAACAAGGAAACATGCTCCCCCCTTTTAAAATTACAAATATAGCATATTTTTCTTTTCAAATTTTTTTTAACCATGACTGACATTAATTAATATTTGGTTCAGTGTCCATTTTTGTTCACGTTATGGAGTTTATTTCTATTAATCCATGCTAAAATTAGGTTAAACGTGAAGTTAGGTTGAACATGAAGTACTACTTGTGTATCATCAACAAATACACATATAAGTGACAAATTTCGATAAATACTTGATAACAACTCTCATATTTATCGTGTTTAAGAAATTTCAATAAATACACAAGAGAGATCGTTATGCATTGATGTTTTTTCATCTTGATGAAGATGGTCGTTTTCAAAGGTACGTTAACATTCTTAACAATTATCAGATGATAGAAAGCACAATATTTACTCATGTCTAGACATAAGGTAACTGGGTCTACATCTAGTTAGTGTTTGTTATTGTCTTTATAGCATCCTCATAAGAGTGGTTAGTGAATAAAATTAACTCATGCAATTTCAAGTGTTGATTCAATAATGAGAGCGGTGTTATGCAATAGTTTCAATTTATGAGAAGATCACAAGCGATTTTACGTTGGAGCTAGATGTGATTATAACACCGCCTGAAGAAAAATAAGGAGGTATTCGTCATCGTCCAGTAGGGATGGCAACACGTCGAGTTCCAGTCGGGTATTGGTAATTCTAGTCTCATATCCAATTATCAAATTGTGTTCTAAACCCGACCCATTACCCGTCGGATAATTACCATTCTATACTCAGGGGTATCGGGTATGCATACACATAAGTTTTATTTATGTATAAGTTCTATTTGCATAAAACTATTACATTTCTTTTTATTGTAATTATTGTATAAGTTTTATTTACATAAAACTATTACAAATTAAAATATGATACATTGCATACACATAAGTTTTGTCATAAATAAATAATATCATTATATTTATTATATAATTGAAAACTCGTTTAAGACATCTTCGAAGCTAGGCTTTTTTTTTTGGAAAGCTAATCTTCTATCAATCGGAGGCCGGATTACTTTAATTAAGTATGTTTTGGAAAGTTTATCAAATTACTACTTCTTCCTGTACAAGGCCACCGCTAAAGTGAAAAGATTTGGAGGCGCTTATTAGAAGATTTCTTTGGAGAGGGACGAGTGAAGCTAAGAAAATGCATTGGATTGCTTGGGATAGAGTTGCTATACCGAAAGATGGGGGGGGGGGGTAGGGATTAAGCAAATTAAAGCACATAAATATTGCGCTTCTTTCTAAATGGGGTTGACATTTTAAAACGGAAAACAACAACTTAAGGAAGAAGGTTATTCGAAGCTCTACACTCCTGTAGAGCGAGTTGAGACTTCCTCCTGATTAATTTTTTTTGAATGGGGTGTGGAGTAATATTGTCAAAACGTTCGCCGGAACAAAGATTGAAGATACCTCGTTACAAAGTTTCTTAAGGGTAAAGTGGGAAACGGGCAACATGTAACGTTTTGGCTTGATCCATGGCTTTTTGATGAACCGCTAAAGGATATCTATCCTAACCTTTTCAAGATCGAAGCTGATAAAAGGTGTAACGTTAAGAGCAGAATTCCCATTAGCAGCAATGGGTCCAGTGCGGTAGAGTGGAATTGGAAAAAAGCACCGGTTACTTTTTATGGAGATCTCGGAATTAAACTAGGTCATGAGAGATCTGGATGCGGTAAAACTAGAAGATCAAAGCGACAAATGGATTTGGATCTGAGATAGTGTAGAGGATTATTATGTTGGAGCGGTGAGAAGATTACTTTATTAGCCAAGGAGTGGATCATAGTAACAACTTCGTGATGAAGTGGTGTAAATGGCTTCCGATCAAGTGCCATGTGTTCGCGTGGAGCTCTAAGAGATACAAATATTGGTATCGATGACATAACCTGCCCTAGCTGCGGTTCGAGCGATGAGAGTGATGGCCATCTTTTTGCGTCCTGTCTGGTAACGAGTTCAATATGGCAGCAGGTCTCGGCGTGGTGCAAAGTGCAGCCGATCAGTGCGTTTTCTGTCAAGGTGTTACTAGAGCTATCCAATCTTGTCAGGTTGAATTGGCCGGCTAAGGAAGTGTTTCCTAGCATCGTGTTGATAGGGTGTTGGAGTATACGGCGAGCGAGGAATGGGCTCAAGTTCTCTAACAAACAAATGAGGGTGGAAGATATCTTTAGCGAAATTAAATCGATAGGGTATGACTGAAACGTAGATTCAAAACTCGGTCCGTTTCTTAGACCAGTTGGTGCAATTTTGTAATTATGTAGTGTGAGTTGTGTGGCTGCTCCGTTTTATGGGTTTGGTTGTTTTATTGAAGTATACGTCATCTCCACTAGGTTATAATGTCTATACACCAATTCGGGAGTAAACCCAATAAATTTGAGAAAACCTCATCGGGAGGGAATCAAACCCAAAACCTAATAGTCATTATGCCCCTTATCTTACCGCTAAGATGCCACTAAAAATAAACCTACCTAAAGACGCGGTTGAAAATAAAGGATGAGATATGAATGCTATTAAGGTGTAAAAATAGATCTATCTAAAGACACCAAATAAGGATGAGATATGAATGCTAATGTGTAAAAATAAATTTTGAAGAATATTATGGTTCAATTGATTATTCTCATTGATTGATACCTCAATATATACAAAATACAATCCCATAATTTAGGGAAGAATTAATTACATAATCCTATCTATATTTACATAAGGTATATCTATTACACCCCCGCAGTCGAAGCAAGAGGTGGACGAATGTTGAGACCGGAGCGGAAGTCATCAAATAGAACCCGAGGTAATCCTTTGGTGAAGATGTCAGCAATCTGAAGTCGAGTAGGGGTGTGAAGTATCCGTATTGTGCCACGTTGAACTTGCTCCCGCACAAAATGAATGTCAAGCTCTATGTGTTTTTTGCGTTGATGCTGAACAGGATTACTCGACAGATAGATAGCGCTGATATTGTCACAATATACTAAGGTAGCCTTGGAGAGAGGTCTGCGCAATTCAAGAAGAAGGTTGCGAAGCCAACAAATTTCAGCAACCACATTAGCAACAGCACGATATTCGGCTTCAGCACTAGATCGCGAGATGGTCGATTGTCGCTTAGAAGACCAAGATAAAAGATTTTGCCCCATATAAACGCAATATCCAGAGGTAGAGCGACGGGTGTCAGGACACCCTGCCCAATCAGCGTCTGTATACGCCCGGAGTGAGATATCCGAACACGAGGATATAGTGAGCCCATAGTCCGATGTGCCTTGAATATACCGAATAATGCGTTTCAACGCCTGCCAGTGATCAATGCTAGGATGATGCATGTGAATGCATATTTGTTGAACAGCATAACTAATATCGAGTCGAGTAAACGTGAGATATTGAAGGGCAACCGCGAGGCTTCGGTATAACGTTGGGTCTTCAAAAGGTGTACCAGATGTAGCGGCCAGCTTAGGCTTTGTATCAACAGGCGTACCGACCGGATTGCATGAGGACATACCTGCACGATTAACGATATCCAAGGCATAAGATTTTTGTGACAGAAACATAGTCTGACCGATGCGAGAGACATTAACACCCAAGAAATAACTAAGAGGTCCAAGATCCTTCATTGAGAATTCAGCCGCAAGGCTGCCCACGGCCTCGGCCACGTCCGCGATCAGAGCCGGCATAGTTGCGGGTTTCGGAGGTAGGGCGGCGGGGAGATTCGGTGGTGACGTTAAGTGCAGTGCCAGCGGTTTGAGCCGATATCTTTGCTTGAGTGGTCTTGCGTTCTTCAAGTTGGCATAGACGAGAGCGTGTGTTGTAGAAGTCCGGTAGAGGTTGGGTCTGCTGAAGAATTAGGGAGATGCTCTCATATTGATCTGTAAGTCCGGTGAGGATCTGAAGAACAAACTGATTTTTCTGATATGGTGGAACCAAGACTGATAAGTTGATCATAAAGAAGCTTCATATGTTGACAATACTCGGTCATGCTGGAGAAATTTTCGAGTCGCGAGTTGAAGAACTTGTTTTGTATAGTGATTGTGCGAGCAGCTTGGTTGCCAAGGAAGAGGTTTTTGAGACGGCACCATGCGTCATGAGCGGTGGTGTTGGTGACCAT